>CACRXK020003896.1:5478-34041 GCA_902702795.2 Paramuricea clavata | reverse complement strand
AAAAATAGTTGGTTAGCGTCCCCGCCCGCCCACAAAAAAGGCCCCGCTCAGGATTTTTTTTTATTTTTTATTTAAAAAAACCCCGACTTTTATTGATCAACGGGCTCTAATATATGTAGTATTTCTGTTGACTGTAGTCAATTGTGTTAATAATTTGCAAAATTGTGTGCGAAATTGACGGTATGAATTATCTTTTGAAATATATAAAAAAATATCTGTACTGCGCAAGAAAATCCAGTTTCGGACCTAACAGTGAGTAAAACCAAGGCGTTAAAAATTAGTAAAAATTTTAAAAAAAAGCGCGCGCCCGCCCACTTTTTGGCAAAAGCCAAGGACGCTAACCAACTATTTTTTTTATATGGCCTAACAGTGAGTAAAACCAAGGCGTTAAAAATTAGTAAAAATTAAAAAAAAAGCGCCCGCCCGCCCACTTTTTGGCAAAAGCTAAGGACGCTAACCAACTATTTTTTTTTATATGGCCTTATCCTCCACCTCCCTCTAGTAATTACTTTATGACCGGTCCCGGCTTACCTTTTTGGATCTACATTTGATATCTAGGTTATCTAACTTAATAAATATTTGTTCTTTTATATTCTTTTGTTTGTTAAAAATTGTGAGTATCGATCCAAATAAAATTTGTTAAAAAAAAGTGATAATGGACGCTTACCACGTGCACGTGCTTCGGGTCGGCGACTTATCACTAAACTTTGTTAACTTTCCTGTCCAATTGTTGTCCTGAAACAGCAGATAAAACAAATATGAGTTATATCAATCAAAGCTGGGGGTATTTCGGAACATTATTGCAAGAAAATTTGGGAGAAATACGAATGGAAAAAGCGACTATTTTAAAGTGAGAACGAAGCGCTTGAATGGGTGGCGAAGTGTATAAAATTCAATGAATTTGCAGCACGTTTCAAAACACGGCTAGAAATTGACAAGAACAGTGCATAAACGTTAAAAATAGCTAAATTTAATACTAACCTATCCTTTTGCATAGCATAACTATTTTATTTCGACAAAGTTTCATAAAAATTATGCTCGATATGTACGGTTCTTCTTCGATACGACCAGGGAACGACGATAGTCACGATACCCACGTGGGTCTATGAACCACGTGTGACACGTTTCGCCCGCCCTAAAATTCGCGGGTCGAGGACATTCGCTAGCGGATATGGACTCCCCGGTCCATATTCGCTAGCGGATTTTAGCTTTCCCGCGTTATTGCACCTCGCTCATCCAATCCCTCTGACTCTTGAGAGAGGGACTTGATCCAAGTCTAGATTTGGATCGGGGGGTCCATTTTGAGGGGGTCCAAATCTGCTGGGACACCGGACGCGATTCGGCAACGCGACGCGAATTTTCAGTTTTCAAAAACAAATAAAATCGTCAACGGGTAAAAATTTTACAAGATGTGCAGACCAAATAGCTAAAATTGCTTAAGTGGTTCCGAATATTTGAAAAACATTGTACAATATTAAAGTTAAATATCATTGAAAACTGAAAATTCGCGTCGCGTTGCCAAATCGCGTCCGGTCTCTATGGGCCTTAAAGGGCTAGCAGGCTACTAAAGGGCGGGCGAAACGTAGCTCTGTTTTTAGGCTACAATCTTGGACGAAATCCTTGAGACCATTCCAACTAATACTACAAAGTTTTGAACATTGACAAAACAAACTTTGTCTCCCCCTCCCCCCAGTACAATGTTGTGAACAACGCCAAAACAACTTTTGGTAATATACCATGATACAAGCTCAACATTGAGTTGGGGGAGCTGGGGTTTAAGAATGGCAACATGATTCAACTATGATTCAACATGAAGTTTATCATAAAAATACGCGAATTTTCAATAAGGGGAAAATAGTCTCAACCAGTTATGTCCAAGATTGTAGCTAAACTTCGACCACTGAACTGGAATCTGTAAAACCCGGAATGAGAAAAGTGGGAATCTCCACGGAAATTGAAAATCTGCTCTCCTTTTTGGTTTTATTTGCATGCTTAATTAATTCAGGGCGATTACTCAGGGTTCCGGAACCATAAAGTTTGGTTTAAAGATTCTAATTATTTGTTATTTATATCAATTTGTTTACTACCGTTTGCAAGCTACAGTCAACCGTGAGCATTTAATTTAAACGCGTTTGCATTTTTACGTTTGTAACAAGTTTCAAGGCTTGGATGCCATGGAAAACTGGAAAAATCTTTGAAAATCATCTAACTTTTATCCTTAAACTTAAGGAGAGGAATGCAATTAGAAAAAAAATGACATCGAAACAACTTTTGGACAATTGTTATACATAATTTTAATTGAAATTGGAGAAAATAAACATTTGGGCAATAATCCTTGGGCTGGTAATAATTCTTCAATTTATTTCCAGCCTACTGAAAAAAAATTCCACGACTTCCAAGGACCTTATCAGTTTCCAAGGAATTTCCAGGCCTGGATTTTTTTTTAACAAATTCAAGGACTTTCCAGGATTTTCAAGGATCGTGGGGACCCTGGTCATATAGCCTGTTAGCTGAGCAAGCTTTTGTGAGATGTCATGGAGCGTCTCTTTTTGGGCACGGAAAAGTGAGGGCTTAACCCTTTTTCAAGGAAGTCAAAAATCTACCATTAACTGAAATAGGTTTAACAATTTTAATATATGCAAATCATAGACATGCATTAAGATTCTATTTGTAATTTTATTCTACATTTATATATACTACAGTTAATATAGTTGAAGTTTAAATGTCAAATGAGAAAAAAATAACTTAAGTCTTTACGACCCGTGTTAAAGACACTCGTATTTTCCGAAAGGCCAACGAACACTGGCCAAGAGGGCAACGATTTCCCATTGTCAGTCTAATTCATATGATCTAATTTAAACAAATTGTGAGCCCACAATAATCTACTACAGCGGAGTATATTCATTTGGTGTTGATGTTACATGAATTACGAATATACAATCATGCAATGTTATGGCACAGTTTAATGGTTATGGTTTCACGACAATTTCAACAAAAAACATGCATTTTTAATGCACACACTACCATGAAAATTACAATTAACAAGGTAAGATGGTATTTGTCCTGTTTTACGAGACAAACTCGACTCCTCGAATCTTTAAACTTGGAATAAAAACCCCCCAAATCTTTAAACTTGGAATAAAAAACCCCGAATTAAGCTTCGGATACACGAGCAATATTTTTGCTGTGATGGTTACGCAATGGGTGATAACAGCATTGCGTTGCTATCGCACAAGGTGGCCACACCTGCAATATTTCACCTGCAATATATGTCTTCATAACGCTTTTCATTGGCTGGTCAAGAAACGTGTCATTCATCAACCTTGACCTACCTTGACCACACCTCCAAATTTTGGGCAGTCATTGCCCAAAATCAAATGATTTGAAATTTCGGCAATGATTGCGCGCAGCTTTGCGTCGCCGTCGCAGAGCATGATACACAAGCAATTTCTTTCTCGCGACGGCAATGCAACGATTTTACCACCATTGCATTGCCATCGCCAGAAAAGTATTGCCCGTGTATCCGTAGCTTAAACTTGAAATAAAAAAACCCGAATCTTTAAACCTGGAATCGAAAAAACCCCGAATCTTAAAACTCAGAATTGAAAAACCCCCCAAATCTTTAAAAGCAGGAATCAAAAACCCCGAAAATCTTCATCAAGTCCGTTCTGCGTATCGGTTCTGCTCATAAAAATGCGAACATTGCCCTCTAATGTAAACATTGCCCAAATTTCGAATTTTTCTGAACATAAACTCTTTCATATTCATTTAGAAGCATAGCGAACCAAAATGGTGTTAGATATTCAGACAGTACATCATATTTTAAAAAATACAGCAGTTCAAAATGTAAACAAACCGTTTGTTGACATTACGGACTTGACTTCCCCTTTAAACCAGGAATGGAAAAACCCACGAACATTTAAACTTGGAATCGAAAACTCCCCGAATCTTTTAAACCAGGAATCAAAAACCCCCCGAATGTTTTAAAGCAGGAATCGACCCCCCCCCCCGAATCTTTAAACCAGGAATCAACCCCCGAATCTTTTAACTCGGAATAAAAACCCGAATCTTTAAACTTGGAATAACCCCCCAAATCTTTAAACCAAGAATAAAAAAACCCCGAATCTTTAAACCAAGAATTGAAAACCCCCCAATCTTTATTCTGTTAATCTAGAGCTTGAAATGTGCCCGTGGTAATAACTCAGTCATCCTTGTTTGAGCGGGGCTTTAGTACTGATTAGAGATGCATATTCGTGGTCAATACATACCTATATAGATGAACATATGTTTTATATTCCAAGGCTTTCCACCAAGTGATGATGACTGGTGTATTTTTGTTGTGAATGCTTCTGCAAGATATCAGCAAGTGAGAAAACACTCGGGTACCCCAGTTGAAGAGAATGGAAGATGCAAGGTCCAGAACCCAATATCCTAAACAGACACAAAATACAATCCTGTTAAATGCTATAATCCATAAACAGTTTTTCTGATCAGCCATCAAGAAGTGCAGAGAGGATATGTTGAGAGAATTTCAGCAAAACTATAAACTCGCTTAAATTAGTTGCCTTCATTTCAGCATAGCCTATCGAAGGGGAGATGGCTGTGAAACTCATTAGAATAACAATATAACTCATTATCTATGTTGGTCAACGTTTGTTCATAAATCTGGTCCTTCACCGTCACGTATGTATTGTATTCTTGCTCAACTAACCAATAGCAATGTCTTAGGAAAGTCACCTATCCGTGACTCGAACAATAGGGAAATTGGAAATTGCTATTGGTGGATTTGGTAAAAATACAATACACACGTGACGGTGAAACGACCAGATTTTATGAATAAACGTTGACCAACATAGATAATGAGTTATATTGTTATTCTAATGAGTTTCACAGCCACCCCCCTTTCGATAGGCCATGATTTCAGATACCACAAAACATTTCAAAAAACCATTAGGTCGAAGAAAATAATACCTAGGTTTCCGCTTTCCCACTAGCTTTTCGCCACCGAAATCACCGACCCTAATCCTTGAAATTTTTAAAGCTCTTGGTGGAATTTTTAGTACCCAGTTTGTGGCGTTAGTTTTGTGCTATCTATCTAAAGTACAACCTTTTTGTTTCAAAGTTGATGTAATATTTAACGAATGTTTGCGCCATCAGTGCTGTCGTAATTGACGTATAATATCACACACTCTCACGCATAAGCATTTACAAAAAAAATTAACAAAAAAAAAAAAAACCCAAACCTACCCTACTTACGTTTTTGCAACGAGAAATAGGAAGCCCAGCTATTGACAGTACTAGTACATATATATAGAGCGTTTACTTGGCAAGATTTGGTGCAAACTAGAGGCCGATTCGGCTTGGGTGTGTAATACAAAATTTCCCAAACCAGCTGCGTAGGGTGTATACATTGGGGGGTATTCAATACCATAATCAAATTTTGTCAATAACCGCAGTTTTTGAGTCAAAAATTGCAAATATCGTGTATACCGCAAGATTTCCAATATCGTATATAATACCGCAATTTTTCAAGGAAAATACCGAAATACCATAAGAAAAATAAGCTAATACCGCCATACCGTAAATCCCAATGTCCCCCCTAGGGTGTTCTGTATTAATTTAACCTTAAGTGGCAGCACTCTTCCCTTGATGAGTAAAATTGTCTGGTGCCAGACACTGCAGTAAAATAATAAAGTGGGGCACATCAGGGTGCATTGACATTTAAAGGGTTAAGTGGCTATGTTCCTCGATGCATCCTGATTGTTAAAATCGTGATATATATGGAAAAAAACCGGTAACAAACAAAATACATGTGCTCGCTTTGCTGCGTCAAGGACGCGCGTGGATCTCAATACTCATGATGACATAAAATTTCATCAACTGAAAAGGCAAACAGTCTTTATCTTCAATCAGTTTAAGAGCATGTTGCCGACAATTAAGTGACCCGCAATATAAACTGAGATTTCTTTCAATAACTCATTTGAATTAGCAGAAACACGTCTTTGCATGACATGGAAAGTTTCTTTGAAAACTTATTTCGTTTCAGACAATCAATCGGTGTGGATATACACTCAGAGTAACATCACAAGCATCATATTCACCTGAGTACATTATTTGAATAATTTTTAGGCCAATTGGCTATTACCTCTAACTATCTGACCTCCCCATGCACATTTTGCGTTAGATTCACTGCATTTTGGCAAGTAAAAGGTGCGGAATTTGAATTTTATCAAGGTATTTGTCTATAAATCGCCAAAAATCGGTAACCGTTACAGAACAAATTAAAGAAAATAGCAACAACAGGCTACAGAAGTGGGAAGATTCTTGTACGTGACTGTAAGCTAGCTAGGCTACGTTTATTGTCAACACGTACTTCAGATTGTCGATGGAGGATGTTAATAAAAACTGCGTTTGTATCAGTTTGTGGTACGGGTATTCTTTCTCATCTTAAAATGGGTATTTTTTATCATCCTCCTTTTGGGTGTCACAAACATTAGTGTATAGTCTTGTATTTAGTGACCAATACAAATAATTGAGAAATACAGAGTAATTTTCTTGTACCTGAAGTACCAATTAACATGTGTGTGTTAACATATCTATGATGTTACGTAAACACGCGCTCATGAAATCTAATGTTTTTCCACTTATGACAATATGGCGTCAATTTTACAGCATCAATGATAATTATGTTTAAATTGACAATATTTAACTATCATTTTGTGTTTCTCAACCGGCAAATGCATTGAAAAAGGTTGTTAACTGTCGGTAAACTACAAAATAAAGATAAAACAATTAAAAAAAGTAATTTTGAGAGGAAGGCAAAAAAGATTTTAGGATTTGAATACTATCGCAACTACGAGACATTAACAATGTCAATGTCCATCAATGTGCATTAAACGATATCAATTATAAGTCTGTTTATGTGAATTTCACAATTACCGGCTTTGTCCCACTATACAGAGGGCATATATATTACTAAGACAACAGGCAAGCAATCTGATTGGTTGAGTGATGAGATATACACAGCGACAATCCATATTTGCACGTCACTCTTCACATGATTGCGATATTGCAGGTATTATATATAGACTGGTATTACATATCTTATACAGAGACTAATACTGGACGTGTACTACATCAGCTTAAAGCCTTGCGAGTCTATTCCTCTTGTGACACAGACAGTAATTTGACAAGCAAAAGTCAGAAGCAGGCACAGATATATCAAAATGGTAAGAAAAATAAGTACTTAGTTGAATGCTTTTATAGCAAATAATGAATATGTAGGAATGTTTGTCAAAAAGTAAGTCAGTACAGGAATTTTTTTATATAGTGATATTTTACATGACAATCATTATGTTGGTTATTACAAATGATTTTGACTAACGCCAGACGATTTTTCTTGGCATTGGGAAAGTTGTGACGTGGGTTGAGTAATTCTTTGAAAATATATAAAAGTGTAAATAATTGTCGTTGCAATCGTATGAACTTATAGCACAGGATTTCCTGAATATAAGCGCATGCATTTATTCCATTGATAAAGGTCATAAAGGGACAAGCCGATTCGCTTGTTATAATGCGTCGTTCTACATACGACATGTATCAAAGGTATCAATGAAAATTGTGCTGAAGACTGCTGAAGCTACCAGACTTTAGGTAATTGACCACATAATCTTAAACCGGTTAATCAAGGTGTCTTAAGGTGGCTCACACTGACATTTCTGCCGGCCTATGGCTTGCCCAATTGTGAAATATGTATACCAAACTAACCAAAGCCAATGGGAATGAACCAACAGAAAAAATAGGTTATTTGATATTTGAGTGTATTATGTATTATATATGATGTCTACCAGAGCTGAACGGAAGGAGGAATCTCACAATAAAGAAAACTATGCAGAGTTTTGTAATTTGTGTAAACATTGATTAGCCATGCCATCACATTCCTGCTAGAAATTCGTAGTAAAGATTTTGACTTTAAAAACCATAACCGCTGATCTGGATGTATAAGCCGGTGAACGAGAAACTCGATAACCGCGCCTGCTATAATCTGTGAAAATTTGTTTCTTGTATGTTTTTATCCATATATCAGACTATATAGCAGTATGGAACTTACCGGTGCATATTTTAAATGTTTTACAGCGCAGTGTGGGTGAGTGGTAAGGTGACCCATACTCAACCCTAACCTTCCCTTTGAGTGGCCCACACTGGTGAGATTTAGGTCACTCAGGGTACGGGTTACGACCCAGTCTGAACCACCAAATGCCCCCCCCCCCCACGCATATATGTTAAAACTTAAAATATGTTTTGAATGTTACGCAGCACATTTCTTTATACTGCGGTAAATCATGCATGCAATGTCATTGCCAGGCTTTATCGGGTCTTATACGCACATTTTCGCCCTAGTAAATTATATTAGACTAAACAAATAATATAGCACACTTTCAAAGCTAATAACTATATGGGTGGTAGTATAGAGATAGGTTATCATTTTATCATTCGTTGATTCATGGATAACGCTAGAAAGCCTGTGCGGCATGATTGAGATAAATTAAATATATAACACATCATTGTCTTTCACACAATGTCGACCATCAGGACGTCTTCAACGATGCAGTCATCAAGATTAACAATTCACATGTGGAATACGATCAAATGCGCTTCACATCAAGTATTACCGACGCTTACTTAATTATATACTTAGCCTAGACTATTTGATCTTTACAACAATTGTGATATTACTTTCTTAACTGTGTTTACTCCTAACCTGCCCTGTCAACTTTCCCTGTGGGAGGAAGCTGGAGCACCTCACGATTTTTTTAAATGTCTGCGTGAGTCAGCGTGACTGACGAAGACAGACAGTCATACTAATCATATGTAGCAAGAATCGAGCCCACGAATTCAGGGGCGCTTGCTATGACATCTGCGCCACTGAAGCTCTTTATGAGAATGAATGCGAGACAGAAAATAATTAAGATAATTGCTACAATGGAGAGATAATAGAAGAATAAGAGAATCAGAATAATTTACAACATCTGTCATGACCAATTTTTCTCCAGGTCAACTTAGGAACAGTTACGTAATTATTGATATGGCAATATGTCAGATACTTCCATTCACTGGAGGATCAAGGTTGACCAATTTTTAGCTATATATATATAACAGTAGTTTTTACAATCATGAAAACTTGATTCAGCCATTACAAATTGAACATCAACTCAACAAAAGGGCGGGAATATGTTCATAAAGTTCACAGCAGCAATATTTTGTTAAGTTAATTCACCGCGATTGTTCTCATTCCCCGCAGGGTGATAATAAGGGATATACTGGAACATTCATACTGTGAATGACATTGATCCATTGCTTATTTAAACAGTTTGAACGTGAATTGAACTGGTAAATAAAGCTCAAACCAAATTAATGAAATTCATCACTAAGTCTTGCAAACATAGAGCGTGAATAAAGCAATGGAGCCCCAACGCAAACCAGACAATGCCTGGGTGCAGCCTGAACGAAATTATAGTTTGAATTCACAAAACATGAATATAAGCTTTCTTGGTATAAGATCTTTAGTTATCAGCCACAATACGAGTTAAACGTACCGCTGTTAAGGCCAATTGTGGTAATCAGCACTCCACAATTATAAGGGCCCGTTTACATTTGCGACTTTTGTTGCGATCTCTACTGAGATTTTCTACACCTCTGAGTATATGTACCCTCGTCTGAGCATTCATAACTCATCCAGTCGTTGACATCCATCATCAAAAGAAAATCGCAACAAAATATTGCAAGTGTAAACGGGCGTTAAGGAAGTAACGACGAAACAAATGTATACACTTGAGTCTCGAGTAGCGGCAATCTCTCTTAATATCGATGTACCTCGTTCCTTGATCTAGTGGTTCCATGTCTAGCAAGGGTGCACTTCATTAGCCACTTGCGCGATATTAGCTCGATGCATGGAGGTGTGAAGATTGTGTGATAAACATTCCAATATTGTTGAAGGATTTGGTCGATGGAATTCGAGTGGAATTCTGTAAATGTATGAAATTCACACTCGAGATTTCCATAAAAAAAATCCTTCAACAATTTGTTATATCAGGAAGTGTAGATTAAGATCCTACGACAATGTTCAATAAATTACCGCAGTTTTTGTCCCAACTATACCGGCATGAAAAAACCATTTCAACATTTATTTATTTATTTACTTTGCCATCATACTTATACATTCATTGGCTGGGAAACCACAACAGCTATTGCCATGAATTACAGCGGCCCCAATAGTTATGCAGAAACAAGTTACAAGGTATACTAAACACACACAATAAACAATACTTGAACAACAGTCATTACATTTGTCTAAAAGCAGCATGTCAATGGAGAGTTCGTTAAATTTCGAGCGGAATTACATTTCATACACACACTTTTCCATGTATGGGGATCCTCAACATCGTATGTATTTTCTAATGCTAAAATATAGTACTTAAAAAGAAGATTCTTGAATTCTGAAAATGTTGAATTGTTCTGAATTTGTTTGCAACGAACCATCTGACAACTAGCTAAAAGAATCGCTTCGATCAAACAACGAAATAGATAATTCTTACAATCTCAGAAATAGAGAAACTGACTTAGCACTTCCTATGCCAACGAAAGAATTCGGCAAGAGGTGCTTTAACTATAATGGGGCCTCACTGTGGAATAATCTTCCCCAGGATGCAAAAAATTCAGAATCGTTAAGCTCTTTCAACTGAAACAATTTTAAATCAGAGAATTTGTTGAACCTGGCTCATTAAAATATATTAACCTCTAAGCAGTACAACTGTGCTATTATTCAATTGTTGCCAATGTGTTTTATCCTGTAAATAGTTCTAAATCACGCCCCTCGTGAAAATCAGCTTGTAATGTTGTTGAGACTAGCGTGAATAAATAAAGTTTGTATGTATGTATGTATGTATATGTAAACCGAAGAATCTTCGAGATTGGAAACGACACTGAACCCGCCTCTTGCTATCACTTGAGATATTGTTATTCTCTTAAGAAATACTCACAAAATATTTATTTTCTTTTAAAGGCAATCCAAATGCTACTATTGCTGATCTTCACTGTCAACTTCGACCAAATACAGTCAACGGATACTGAAGGTACTGATCTTTCGAGAACCTCTAGGTTGTGAGAGCCTATTATGACCCCATGATTCAATCTTTCGAGAACCTCTGGGTTGTGAGAGCCTATTTTGATCCCACGATTCAATCTTTCGAGAACCTCTGGGTTGTGAGAGCCTATTTAGTTTTTGGACATTGAATCTCATGGACATTGAATCTCATGTCGAGATATTTGGCTACAGTTATCGTTCAGGAACTACTGTGTTTTGACTTTTAAGATCTATATAGAATCACCCAGTAGTTCAGGCCTTGCTACACTCTCTGTTCAGGCCAAGGCTTGTAGATTTTATTTCCATGGAGGTAGTCAAGGATTTGTGAAGTAGTTAATAAATAACTCAGAAGCCACATTCTGTTCAGGGCTTCAGGCCATGCTTGTAGATTTTATTGGGAGGTATATCCAAGGATTCTTGGAACTATAGCTACTCCAGATTTAGAAAGCTCCACTCCACATGACTCTGCGTGGAACTTTAGGTTCAGGATTAGAAATGAGTCTGGCGTTAGGGCCAGGATTAGGCAACTGGTATATACAAGGTTGAGGTGACGATTAAACTTGTCAGATGAATAACGTTTACCGTAACTTTTACATCTGAAAATTTCTTCCTTCGGTAATCACAACCAGGTAAAGCACGAGATCGTCTCCAATCTTCCAGTATATCGGCCAGAAAGTTTATAACTATAGACATATCTTTATATATCGAGTTTTTAGACGCTCTCTGGTTTATTTCAAAAGCTTTCGACTGCCAGATTGCAGTCTTCAACGATTGTTTAACAATGCTAAGACAACCGTTGAAGACTTTAAATGTTTATATATATTCTCTAGTAATCACAATCCTAAAGTACAAGGCTACGAGGTCTATCCTGTCAGCCATTCTAGTGTTGATTAAATATCTTCTTCGTCTTAGTCATCCAAACCAAATCAGGCAAGGTACGAGGTCAAGTGAAATCTAGCAGTATACCAGGAGTCAAAGCTCAGGCGTTTCGCAATATTCCCTACGCTGAAGCTCCAGTTGGTCCATTAAGATTCGAAAAACCTCAAGCAAAAAAACCTTGGAACGGTAATGTTGCAATTTAACATTATTTGTTGCTATTATTATATAACGGAATCAACGATCATTTTGAATCGGTGATACAGAGGGACAGGAGAAAATATTGCCTAGAAAATATATTTCTCTTCTTGGCAGCAAAATCGAAAAATAAACATTTCCCGAGTAAGTCAACTATAAAACTTCCGGCATATGTAGATTTCAGAGAACGTATGCCGGTAATGCACATTGTGATAAACCTCATCTCGGCACAAGACAATCTCGACTTGCAAAATGCTTTTTAAACAATAAGTAAATGATATAGCATTCCAGCATATAACATGGTAAGAATTTCCTGTGAAGATATTTTGTTAAATTTCCAGGCAGCCGTGCTGTTGGACATCTTCCAGAGCAGGAAGCGACCGTTTATACAGATGGTTAACTGAGTTGTAACATGGTTTCTTTCAACCATTTTTTATCGTAGAGACCCGTAACTCAACAGATGTCAACATCGCATGCTTTCAGAAATATATCTCAGGATATAACTTAACAGAAGATTGTTTGATATTGAACGTGTGGACACCATATCCAGCCCCTACGAATGCGACTGTCATGGTAAGATCATCATTACGATTACGACTAGCATTTTAAAAGCGCAAATTTTCATGTGGATAATGTGGATAAGATCAAATGGGCTTTACAAGTATTAGCCATTCCGAAGTTGATGAGTGGACTGGGGACGAGTGTTAAAAAGTGCCCATATTAAGAAATGAACCAAATCACTAAAAAGACCACCTCAAAATTAATCAGTATGCAAAGTTTGAAGACGTTTACATGAATATCCTTCGAATAATAAGCTTTCGAAAACGTGATATTTACTATGAAATGTATTGTAATTTTTGTTTTGGGACGCGCGTCCCAAAAGCAATCTTTTAATCAGTAATTTCACAATTTTCGAAAGCTTATTATTCGAAGGATATTCATGTAAACGTCTTCAAACTTTGTATACTTAGTAATTTTGAGGTGGTCTTTTTAGTTATTTGGTTCATTTCTTAATTTGGGCACTTTTTAACACTCGTCTCCAGTCCTCTCATCAACTTCGGAATGGCTAATTATATACGTTTACCTAATTACATATACTGAGCTTAGATTATTTTATCTTTACAACAATTGTGATATTACTTTCCTAGCTATGTTTATCCTAACCCACCCTGTCAACTTTCCCTGTGGGAGGAAACCAGAGCACTGAAGAAAGCCCACGACTTTCGGCAGAGCGTTGACTCTATTCCCATGAGTCCGTAGGGAGAATCAAACCCAGGACCTTAGAGGCGACAGGCGCGCGCTCTGACAACTGTGCCAGCGAAAATGTCGTTTTTCCCTCAGAATATCGATCTTCCATTTCCTCTCCAGGTCTACATTCATGGTGGTTCGTTCAGAAGCAGTAGTTCAGGAGAGCAAAGACATAACGGTGCCAATTTTGTCGCGGTTGGTGACGTCATTCTAGTAACTATAAACTACAGATTGTCCGCGCTGGGATTTCTTAGTACTGGGGACGAAAGGATTAAAGGTAGGAAAAGACTGCAATATATTAGAAAGGCTCAGAATTGACGGCCATAATAATAATTCTGGCCATAGAAATTTGGTCATCCCCAGAGGGTTTTGTAGTTGGAAAGTGGATGCGAACCTAACACCAGTTGCGAAAAATGCAAATGTAGAGTGTTTGGTGTTCCAATTCAAAAGAATTTTAATTAGACTCTTTTGTCTGGAACACCACCATGGCCGCCATGGCTTTTGTTGAGTTGGTCGCCGGGGAATGAGTACAAACGCTCTATAGGTCCTCTGGCAGGATTTGAACCAACCTCGTACCCAGGCTCTTTCCACTGGAATTGAACCTGCGGCCCTGCGATTCCGGTGAAGAGCTCTAACCTTGAGCTACAGACGCCAGTTGTCGAGTTCTAACCACAAGTTCATGTTTATAAATATTCCAGGAAATCTTGGTCTGTATGATCAACGTCTGGCTATGAAATGGGTTAAAGAGAATATTGCTGCATTTGGTGGAAACGCTAAGACAATCACATTATTTGGACTAAGCGCTGGAGCAGCAAGTGTTTCAGCACACACACTATCTCCAGAGAGCTGGCCTTACTTCGACCGCGTTATACTACAGAGTGGAAATATGCTTACACCATGGGCTCTTCTGACTGAGGTAATCAGGGTTTCCAATAGAGTTTTTGAAAGATGTAGGCGGGTGCCCGGCGGTCCAAGGGCGTCTCCCTGTGAAGATTGTAAACCAGCACATGTAACCACGCTTGTCTTTCAAGCTGGGAGACCTGGGTTCAATCCTTGGTCTGACCTCTACTCAAGGTTTTAAAATAATTGAGGAAACTAACTTTACATTAACATCAGTAAATGATTTTGGAATGAGCTCCCTCACTCTATAAAGCATGCATCCAGTCTCACCGAATTCATAAACCTCCTCTTCGTCATTACAGAAATAAGCTAGCTTTGTAATGTCCACCGTAAACTACTCTTGTGTATTGTGTTCACAAGGTATTTTATATTTTTGTAGTATATAAAGAGGGAGGATTGTCAATTGGGACGTTAGTCCTGTTGTCCTCTCCTGTCACTCCGTGTTATCGTTAGTTTAGGTGTTGCATGCAAGTCTTGTATTTATTCGTAATTTGCAATTTGTAATGAATGTGACATATTCATTAAACTAAACTAGTTCATTAGACTTTCGCGTCTTCGGCTCCGATAAGGACGTTAAAATCGTAGATACCTCAGATCCCCTATCAATAGACCTTTCCCCTTTTAAGTGAAATTTTGATCTGGACAAGTCTGGACAAAAATTGCATCACTGCTTGAAAGAGCATCACAAAATTAGTAATATTCCGAAGTTTCGTTGCAAAATGTTGTAAAATGCGGATAATATAGCCTTGCGAAGTTTGCCGTTTTTCAGTCATTTTGTATTACAAACAGGAAATTGATAATCAGTTTGATCAAACTGATGCAAAATGTTAGATTGTAATGCAAAATGACTGAAAAACGGCAAACTTCGCAAGGCTATATTATCCGCATTTTACAACATTTCGCAACGAAACTTCGGAATATTACTAATTTTGTGATGCTCTTTCAAGCTGTGATGAAATTTTTGTCCAGACTTGTCTAGATCAAAATTTCACTTAAAAGGGGAAAGGTCTATTGGGACACTCCGTCTTTGAAATGTCATCGTTAGTTTAGGTGTTGCATGCAAGTCCTGTATTTATTCGTAATTTGTAATGAATGTGTTAAACTAAACTAGTTCATTAAACTATTAGACTTTCGAGTCTTCTCGGATAATGACGTCAAAATAGGCACCTCGGATCCCCTATCAATTGGGCAATCTGTTGGGAAATCCGCTGACCAACGAGTGAGAAAATCAGTAAACATTTATCAGGTCTGCCATACGGCATTAAATAAATTGTCTTGTCTTTTAGGCTGACAGAAAAAGGGTGGCCGACAATTTTTTGAAGGCAGTAAACTGTAACAATGATGAACGTGTATTAGAATGTCTGAAGACCAATGTCACGAAAGAAACGTTGGAAAAAATCTACAAAACCAAACCATTTCCCTTAGAGAAGCTCCAATTCTCGCCTGTAGTGGACCGTGAGTTTCTTAAAGACCATCCACTTAAACTATTCAGATCAGGGCAAGTGAAAAACTCCAGAATATTGCTAGGAGTGATGAAAGACGAAGGGTACTTCGTGTATGATACGATACTATGGCAGACTAGAGACATCGCCACTATCACTCAACAGTTCAAAAACAGCGTGAGGACACAGTATAAAAACATGACCGCAGTTGCTGAATACGCAATACAGCTCTATACACCCGAGTGTACGCCGACATTTATCGAAGCATTCCGACCACTAGTTGATATAGCGTCAGATATTTTATTCACTTGTGCGACAAGACTAGAGGCAATTCTGAGATCCACGATGATGCAGGAAGTTTATCTCTACCGGTATTCTTACCCTACTCCTGTACCAAATAGTGCATATCCCATGGGGCAGTTGGGTTTTGCTGCCCATGGTGCAGATTTTTTGGTAAGTTTAGCACGACATTGTGACAGCCTTAGATTCTTGTTTTAAGTAGTTCATGTTTTGCTCCTCTATACTTTGGTCCTGTAAAGCTCACAAGCCTCATCGCTCGACTCCATCCACGGGAATTGGAAGCCAATATAAGTTTTCATTACGACTTAACGCTAATATGTGCAGATAGATTCTCCTTTTGTCATGTTGAAACGTGTTAACTACTTGGGAACTTACCACGGGCATCAGTTTAATGTTCATGTGGTGTGATGCTTGTTTATTGGTGGTGCAAATGTTTTATAAAGCTCACTTTAGCTGGACAACATTATATATTATTTAACCGCGAAAAACATCTGGCAGCAAACATTTGCGCCGCTGACGTTTCCCGCCGGCTAATTGTGATAATACTGAAAGACTTAGGGCTAAGTGATCTCGAACTTTTCCTTATCAATATTTGTGAGCTCCTACGCTTCCTCTAGTCCTTTTCAACACAAAGAACCCATTGCAATTTCCAATTTCGTTTGTTTTTTAGTCTTCGTTTGGTCTTACAATAAACCACCCCACTTTCCCTGCCGAAGATCAGATTTTGTCAATGAGGGTGATACTATATTGGACAAACTTTGCAAAAACTGGGTAAGTCATATGTAGGAAAAATCACTCAGTTCAAGATGACAATACTAATTCAGGAAGTGACAAGGTTAAAGACAGCGAGAACGTGTGTTAGGGTAAGGTTAAGGTTACAGAACACCCTTTTTGGCGTTTTGCGGAAAATCGCTACTGCGCGCTCAATATCAGTCCGATTTTAATCAAATTTTCACCAAACGTTCGCCAGTGCATGCAAAATATGGTAAGTTGTAAAATTAACAAACAATAAAATAATGTAAGTATTATTCAGGAAAATCTTAAATCGCGGTACCGTTACGCTTTTGAGTTATGTTCCTGCTGGTTTTAAGATATATTTATGAAAATATCATTTTTATACAGTAAAATAGTTGTTCTAAAAAGTTGTGTTCGGAAATTTTTGTTTATTTCGTCATTCCGCTGATATGGCGATTTCTTTGACGACTGCGATATATTTCCGAATTGTTTGAGTGAATTGCTCTTTATTATTAAAATATCCAAAATTAAAAAAAAGCCGAACACAATTTCGAAACTGACGTCTTTAGCTATGTCCTGTGAAAATTTGAGAAAAATTGGTTAAAACCAGCAGGAGAAGAACTCGTTTGAAAATCAGTAATTACCGTAAAATTGTTCGGGAGAAAATTGAATTTGAATATTACATTTTCAGTGTTTTTTCTTATTGCAGCGAAATGTATTTTATTAAAAAATAACTCTGCGAGTTTTCAACATTTTTCGTTCAAACTTGGTCAGGTAGTAGAACTAGTCTAATGCTTTCATGGAAACCAATAAAAATTTTTTAGGCAAATTAACACTCAAAGGTGTTCTGTAACCTTAACTATACGTATAGCATAGCATATTACAAGGGCTTTCAGAATTATTCTGAGCAGGTGGCTGTGTTGATAAAGTAGGTGCTGTGAGGAGCGGTCTAAGGAGTCTTAATGCATCCACATTTACTAGACATAAGTGTATATTGATTATTACACAACTGAGCTCTGGAAACAAATTATAATATATACCACTACTGTCATTCTTCAACAAGGTAACTTCAAGATTTAAGATGGCAAATGTCGTTTTCGAAAACAACCAGGCCATAAAGTAGACCAGGTTGAGGAAAATTGCTAGTGGAGGAAGGAGAGTAGAATTGATATTTCATGTACTAAACAAAATAAGTGGCGGTGAACCGGCTTATTTTGAAATCCCTGCATGGTTTACGGCACATCAACAAACTCCTAATTTTCAAATTGAAACTGAATGCATGTTGCAACCTTATACATAAGCCTGCGACTAATTCTCTTTCTCACAGAAATCCAAACTCAGGGAACACAATGCTACCACTGGTCCTAAACAACGTAAGCTCATTACCAACATGGCCGCCACATACCAGCAGCAAGGAAGAATATCTGGACATGCGCAGTCTATCTCAGATGGTTGTTGGAACAAAATTACGGGAAAAGTATTGCGAATTCTTGATGGACCCTGCAGGAGTGATTATGAGAACTAGCACCAATACAGCATCCAGGAACTTTGGACATCTCTTGTTATTTGGGATCGCATTATTGTACACCATTTTTTAACCATAGATTGTTTAGTATAAAAATATCGTATGGTAAATGATCACTTCTCTTCCTCTATCTATCTAGTTCTACATCTTCTATTGCTTAGAGATGCAACATTTTATAAACACGAGAATCTTAGTTAGTATAGATAAGCAGATAATGACTGCAAAAACGCGGCTTGGTAAATTTTTCTACACATCTCTTATTTATAGGGTTAAGTTAGGTTAGCCTACATCAGCACGTACGGACTTGCTACAAATTCTTAAAGTATTTGTATCAGTAAGAAATCACAAGGAGGATACAATATTGCACATCATGTTTATAATATTTATAACTCATAAAACCAATAATAAATAATGTCCTATTTGCAATTTGAATAAATTTCTATATAGCCTAACGAGTATAATCTTTCGTGTTTCGAAGACAACTGCTAGTTTAACAATGGAATAGCTTCTTGGTTTATATATTTACTAGCGCCATATTTGTGCACGCAAAAACCAGATTCAGTATCGAATGAAATACGGGTCGATTGTCTAGAACGTCGTGAAAGAATTTCAGAGGCCAGACAGCTACGAAACACTTTCAGCAAGATCTTTTTTATGCATAGCGGAAATTTTCACGCGAATATATACAGACTTTTCGCGCAAACCAAAATTTTTCATCAGCAGTTCGAGGCAATTTTAGGGCTACCATTGCGGAACAGTATAAAAAGCTATATGGCAAAACTTACCAGTTCGGTTTGTACTTTTGATCGTTTTCTGCATCTTAATTAAACGTCTTTCTATACGGAAACCAGAAGTCTGGAAAAAGAAATTAAGAATTTTAAGGTTACAGGACACCCTTTTTGGCGTTTTGCGGAAAATCGCTACTGCGCGCTCAATATCAGTCCGATTTTCATCAAATGTTCACCAAATGTTCTCCAGTGCATGCAAAATATGGTAAAGTTGTAAAATTAACAAACAATAAAATAATGTAAAAATTATTCAGGAAAATCTTAAATCGCGGTGCCGTTACGCTTTTGAGTTGTGCTCCTGCTGGTTTTAAGTTATATTTATGAAAATATCATTTTTATACAGTAAAATAGTTGTTCTAAAAAATTGTGTTCGGAAATTTTTGTTTATTTCGTCATTCCGCTGATGAGACCTTGGGAAAGCAGTGTGTTTTGTGGACCCTCGGTCGAGGGTCCACAAAACACACTGTTTCCCTCGGTCTCAGTAAATAAGTGATAATTATCTAAGCCAGTAAATGGCTGCACTGGCATAGATCAGTCCATTGAAATATTCGAACAGTCTGCTGTGCCAGTGTAGGTAGTGACAATAACACAGAAAGTTGCGAATTGAAAGGGATGCAACTGGCTGAAAAATACCGTAAACTTCCGACTATAAGCCCCCCCCCCGAATATAAGCCCTCCCCCCCCTCCCAATGTATAAGCCCACCACATGTACTAACGCTCACCTCATTCCAAATATAAGCCCCCGAATATAAGCCACCCATATATAAGCCCCCCGAATATAAGTCCCCTAATTAATATAAGCCCAGTAATCGCTGCGTAATACATGTTTATTTTCCTGTTTATGACTGACTTGTTTTATGTCTGACTTGTTTATTACTAACACAAAAGATCGTCCATGTATAAGCCCCCCCCGTATATAAGCCCTCCCCGTATATAAGCCCACCCTTGTGTAAGCCCATCAAAAATCGCTTACGAAAGTTTATAAGCCCTGGGCTTTATCGTCGAAGGTTTACGGTACACAAGGAAAACGTCGACGTTTCGAACGAAGGCGCTTCATCTCAGGAACTTTCCAACAAAGGAACTTCATTTGAAATGTTGAAGTTTCATTTGGAGTTTCATTGCGTTGCGAGCGAAGACCTTTCATCCTTTCATTCCTGACAATATTCGTTACCGCGTAGTTTAATATTTTGAAATGATTGCAAGCATAATCCATGACAAACGTTTTGCGTTCATTCATTTTAAGAATCCTCTAAATAACAAACGCACAACTCTCTTTTAAAATATCTGACGTTTTATATATTACATAGTAGAGAGTGAGATACTGAAAAAATACGCAGTGAGATATCGATCACGTGACTTTTTCCAATTTGCTTTTGAGCGTGAAATTTCACAATTTTTTGCTTGGGACTATATAATACACAGAACATTAAACGGCGGCTTTGAAGATATGACTTTTCTCTTTTCGTGTTAAAAACAATATTTTACTCACTCGCTGCGCTCGTTCGTAAAATATTGTTTTCATCACTCGAAGATAAAAGTAATATCTTCGCGCCGCCGTGTAATATCCTGATATTATAGCAAACTTAGTAGTCTAACTTCCCAACGAAAGTGCCTTTGCTTGAATCTTTCTCTCAATCTGGTAATGGTTTATTAATCACATTTCAATAGCAAAGTATATAGCTGAATTATTATGTGTTTACATGATTATGAAGAGTAAAATACAAAACTCTTATATATTAATTAAGACTATGAGTTAGTACTTACATTACAATTATGTAAATAGTATATATAATTATAGTAAGGTATATAATAAAATTTAAATGTGTGTTATTGAGAGCTTAAGCTTCGCGTTCAACGACGAACGTCAGGCAAAGAAAAATTTTACGCTATAAAGCAATAAAAAGAAATTGGGCTTGTTGTTTTATAACTAGAATGCTTAACTATTCCTGTGACATATGGAAGAAAATATGACACGCAGAAATCGAATGCCAAGCAAAGTCGGCCTTGCCGTTCCCCGCGCAAACGTGAAGTTTAAACTCCCTATTTTCACTAGCAACGCTGGCAGACCGTTTGAGTTTATATCCCAGAAGAAATCCAGCGACAACGACGGTGAATCTCAAGACATTTTGTCATAATCTCCAGAATGAATGTTTAGACGAGTATTGCCGAAACAGGCAAGGCTAGAAGGCCATATTGAACTTGCGTTGTTCACAAAGCGTGAAGGGATAAAACAGGTGGAAGAACTGTCAGAATGGGATTAAACAACTAAACATGAACAGTGAATTAAATCATTGTTTTAGCTCGTTTGTTGAGAAGAATTGCTTTACTACCACTTTTGATTTTTGTAACGAACAATAAAACTTCGTTTCATTTTGTCTTTTTGGACACAGTGTAGTGTAACAGGTAAGTCCAGAGCTTTCTCTCAAGTTTATTATTTCCAGTTCCCCAGGCATCTGGCAACATGTTCAATTTAAAAAAGCAACAGTAAATTTAATATTTTTACCTCTGTCTTCTATGTCTAAAATATACAACTTTATCCAGTTCTTGTATCTTATTGTTTCATTCAATCATCCGTATTTCACTCTAAAAGTAGTAAGCCTTCTTAGCTAGATTCTCTTTCAAAAAGTACGATCATTGCATAGCAAAGATGCATTGGAGGAAAGGTCTAAAATATTCTTCACCAATGGCAATGCAGTTTCTGTCAATAGACCTTTCCCCTTTTAAGTGAAATTTCGATCTAGTATAGCCTGGACAAAAATTTCATCACAGCTTGAAAGAGCATCACAAAATTAGTAATATTCCGAAGTTTCGTTGCGAAATGTTGTAAAATGCGGATAATATAGCCTTGCGAAGTTTGCCGTTTTTCAGTCATTTTGTATTACAAATGGGAAATTGATAATAAGTTTGATCATCTGATTATCAATTTCCCGTTTGTAATGCAAAATGACTGAAAAACGGCAAACTTCGCAAGGCTATATTATCCGCATTTTACAACATTTCGCAACGAAACTTCGGAATATTACAAATTTTGCGATGCTCTTTCAAGCTGTGATGAAATTTTTGGCCAGATTTGTCTAGATCAAAATTTCACTTAAAAGGGGAAAGGTCTATTACAAATTAAGCTGATAAAATTGCAACCGCAATAAAAATAAGTCAATGTAATAAAAGTTTCTGATCTATTTTTATGATATACTTTGTGATCTATTTTTATATATTCAAATCTATTTTTATGATATATGCCTGTATTCTAAAAGCTCACTCACACTTACACTCAAATGTAGAGGTTCAATCTAAGCTTGTCTTGAGTGTCAGTGCAGTTTCTGAATAGCTGGAGGGTTACTAACTTACTAGACACATCATAAGGTATGGCACTAACCCTCCAGCTATTCAAAAACAGCACTGACACTGAAGGGAAGCTCAAAATGAACCTCCACGCTTTGAGTGTGAGTGAGCTTTTAGAATACAGGCGATAATCTTGAGCAGTCTGTGGCAGTGTAGGTAGTGGCAATAATAACAAATCTTTGATTGATAGGATTCAACTACCTGAAAAATACAACTTCGATGTTTCGAGCGAAGGCCCTTCATCGGGAAGAACTAGTTAGTCAACACAAGGAGAATTTCGAAAAAATACAAGGACAATTTCGAAACGTGGTTCTCCTTGTATTTTTCATGTAGTTTTATCTCTACCAACCAAAGTTTTATTTTTCTGATAATCTTCAGATAAAGTTTGGTGTTAAATCCATGATGACAGCAACATTAGAGACAGATGATCAAAATTTAGAACTAGTTCAAGATAGAGAACATGTGTTCAATGCCAGTGAAGACATAGCCTCTGACCACTATCGAGTCACAGTTGAGCCTGTCGTGTTTTGTTACGCCTTTGGAATACTACTTCATGTCCCGATCATTCAACAGTATATCTTCTACCGTGTTGGAGAGTCAAGAGGTCTGGTGACTAATAAGACGGAACATCACAGTAATTGTGACAGTCATACGGCACACAATAATCCTCAACTTCAGAGGATAATGAAGGATACACAGAGTGAAACCTCATTTATCCTATTAGCAACCATAATTACCTCAACTATCCCAACCTTGTTCATGACACTGATGCTCGGATCATGGTCGGATAATGTCGGGCGGCGGACCGTTATAGCTATTGCCATATTTGGAAGTATCACAGAGAGCTCGTTAATATTGATTATAACATGTTTCAAACTACCAATATATTTTCTCATGTTATCTAGTTTCATTGGTGGTATATGTGGGTATTTCCCTACTATAATACTGTCTGTGTTTTCATATATAGCAGATATAACCCACCCTTCCCAGCGTGCATTTCGACTGGGTGTCCTCGAGGCAATTGCTTTCATCAGCGGTATGATAAGTCACTTATCGAGCGGGTGGTGGATTGAAAAAACTGGCTATGTCGCACCTTATTGGCTGATCACGTCGTTACATTTCTGTGCATTTCTGTATACAATATTTATATTGCCCGAGTCTCGTCAAGTCAATGTGAAAAAATTTGGCAAAGGCCTTTGTCAGTTCCAGCATATACAGTCAATTACACAGTTATTCCAAGAACCAAGAAATGGTCAACGATGGAAATTAATTTATTTAATGACAGCAACAGCATGCATGATGTTATCTTCCACAGGGTTTGGCTGTGTGTTTGTCCTGTATGCTCTAGACTATCCACTTTGTTTTAACTCATTATTGATTGGTTATTACTTGGCAACAAGTTTCTTTCTTCAAGCAGTTGGAACGGTTCTTGGTTTGAAATATTTGTCGTTGTTCCTACCACAAACAGTTCTGGCACAGATTGGCGTTATTTCTGTCATAGCGTCATTGTGTTGCACAGCGTTTGTAAGAAATAAACAACTCATTTTTGCAGGTGAATACAATCTTGTTTCCTAGCAATGTTTACATCTGGGGATGTTGCTTTGATAAGTTTTAATCTGATCCAGTGCTGCCTATGCTAAATTCCTACTGTGATCACAGAAACCTTGGTAGTGTAAACCAGGCTAGGCCAGAGACGGATTTTCATATTTTCGTTCGGGGGTGGGGTGGATAAATATCTGGTGCTGCTTGCTTTGGCTGGGGCAAATATCTGGGGGGTGCTGCTTGCTTTGGCAACGCCCGGAAAGGCTAAGGAAAAAGTTTAACAAAATTTGTTTTCTAGGCCTGCATGGCGAGATCTGAGACCATAATATTGGTAATTTTGCAAATTTAGTAGTAAGAATAATTAAATATGAAACTATCAAATCAAAATATATATAATTTGCGGGGTTGCAAAAACTTTTGGGGGCGGTGCCAAATGCCTCTGGGGGGGAGTGCAAATCATTTCTGGGGGTGCACCCCCCCGCACCCCCCAGAAAATCCGTGCCTGGGCTAAGCCATGATTATAGAGAATTTTTTAATATAAATCAGGGTTTGAAATAACATTCCCAAAATTCCCGATCAAGGTAATTGGTAGTCATGATTTTTCAGATTGGAAACCCTGCTTTTCCCCCATATCATATTAAGCAATTTCTTGCCTGATCGGCTGTTATTTCAAGTCCTGTAAATGTTCTGATAATGTTTGTCTTTTCCAGTGCCTCTGTTGGGTTGCCTGGGTGGAATTGCAACACCCGAGGTCCGAGCTATGATGTCAGGGATTGTTGATGCAAATGAACAAGGTGTGGAAATATGAGAAAATGATATAGAGCTATAAAAAAATTACTATCTATTTATTTACTATCCAAATGTGGGATACTAGATTTTCTGGGTATCCGGATACCAGATTTTAAGTTGCTTGTATCCCATTGGATGCTGCTGAAAAATTCCAATTTGAAGGCCCGCAAATTGTCCTTTATTTTTAACTTAAACATTGTCCAAAGAAGTAAAGAAAGAGTGTATTAAATTGCATGTCTTCCGTCGACACATATTTCATGTATAAAAATTCACAGCATTTCCATCTAATTTTATATTATCTACTGTGTAATCTTTTCTAGGAGCGTTATTTGCCGCAGTTGCCGCTGTGGAAACCGTGTGTACGTTACTTGGGGCAGTGATATTCAACTGTTTATATTCCGCCATGATGCAGTTTGGATTTAGTCAATTAATTTTCATTGCAATGGCCTTGCTATTAGTCACACCCATGACAATTCTTCAGTAAGTAGTTTTGCACTCTTATATAAGGCCACATAAAAAAATAGTTGGTTAGCATCCTTGCCCGCCCAAAGATGACCAACAGGCTTTTAAACTTCGAATATAGTAAATCTTTAAATCAGTCTTTTATTTAAAGAACATGTTCTAGAATATAAAGCGTGCGAAAATGACAGTATGAATCAATTTTGAAATATATAAAAAGTTTCGGGCCTAAAACCAAGGCGTTAAAAATTAGTATAAATTTTTAAAAAGCCTGACCACTTTTTGGCAAAAGCTAAGGATGCTAACCAACTCTTTTCTTATGTGGCCTAATAAACGTTTTGATTGCCTCTAGTCCATTCTATATGCTTACATTATCAGAACGGTTCTAACTAGGCATGCTCATTTAACCCATTAAGCTGCAGGATTCCCCATTGACGAGTAAAATCATCTGGCGTTAGACAAGTAAAAAAATAATCAATGGGTTAAATTTAAAAATGTGAATTGTACTGTAACACGCATACAGGTCTAGTGAATGAATTAACCCGGACAATTTTATTATTTTACTTTGTCTATTGCCAAATGATTTTATTCTTCAAGGGGTCAGATGTGCATACTAATGATAATGGTAAACTAAGGAATAAAAGTTTCAAAGTTTTGAAAATTTATATATTTGTATATTGCAGAAGTTTTAAAATTTTTCAGGGTATGTTTCTTAGCCTAGAGCAATTTTGGCAAGAGCATTTAATAATTGATATTTCATGCATTACCTGGATTCCAGAGCCTTCAGTAAATAATAAATTGAAACGTTGTGAAGGCTCTGGTTCAACGGGAAGATTCTTTGATTAAGTTTAATGAAAGAATCCTCCCATTGAACCAGAAACTTAATCAAAGAATCTTCCCGTTGAACCAGAGCCTTCACGACGTTTTAATTTATTATTTACTGAAGGCTCTGGAAATTCCCCAGGGTATTCATGCAATCATGCATGATAGTTCAAAGTTCAAATGATTCATTTTGAATACCAAAACTTTGACATAATTTTGTACAAGTTTATGTACAAAATTTTATCCTTGCTAAAAAAACTATTTATTGGCGAGTAATACAGACAAAGAAGGACATGTAGTATTATAACAACAATAACAAAACCAGCTTACCAAAGCTTATTGTTCTCATTTCCGGTCGAGTTCCTCTAGCTTTTCCCTCGACCAGTTTGTCAAATAGCGTGTTTCTTTTCAAAACCTAAACGCGTAAAATAGAGTTATCTACAAACTATATCTTTAGCATAAGTGTACAATACTTATTCTTGAAGTTCATCTTACTTTTGCATTTATTTTCAGCCATATTCACCCAACAAGAGTGACGTCTTGTAACAAGACGAATTTTAAATTGCTTTGTTACACACATATTTTATCCCGGCCATATTTTTTCAAGCATGCTTTTCCACGTTTCTCCTTCTTCAATTAGCTCAATTATGATTGGCTAATTGCGATTGTATCAACCAATCAGAAAATAGAACATCAACACGAAAGATTGCTGGAAATTATTTCGCGCGGAATTGAACCACAGAACATCAGGTTAGCACTTTTTCCATCCAGCAAACCGCCCTATCGATTTTTTTGTAAAGTCGTTTCTTTTTGGATTTTTTTATTAATTCGGTTAGGGTTAGGGTTAGGGTTAGGGTTAGGGTTAGAGTTAGGGCAGAGGAGTTAGGGTTGAGGTTAGGGTTAAGAGTAGGGGTAGGGTTTGGGTAAATGGTGTAATAATTATAATGGTGTAATAATTTTTTTATTTTTTTTATATTTTTTTTATTTTATTTTATTTTTTTAGTATTTTTATAATGGTGTAATAATTTTTTTTAGGTGTTAAAACACCTCTACTATCTTGCGAAAATGACGTCAGGTCAGTTTGCTGGACGGAAAATAGTGCTAACCGGAATATCAAGCAAATAACGTTTTAATTACATTTTTTGCAGAGTTATAAAGAGGAAGGAAGGAAAAGGCATTGAAGAGGACGATAAATAATTGAAATAGATTTTAAAAATTTATAAAACTGTAAAAATTTGTATAAAAATTACGTTTAAAATTGAAATAAATGACGTCATCTGACGGCTGCTGCCGCTGCGCATGTTCATCAGATTAATTTGTTTACATGAGAGTGCAGAAAATTATCATTTTTGAGTTTTTAAAGTAATTTTACAGTTTCTTACACAATAATATCAACTGGGAAGTTATTGCAACAGATTCCCTGTTAATTCAGAATGTTTGCTGTACGTTTGTTATCAAAATCAAACTTGCATGCGTTTACAGTTAAACGTTTTTCGACGACAAGTTTAGGTCGTTCCCAACTGCTGTGTGTGAGAGCAAGTAAGGATATTTCGGTTCTCAAACGCTGTTATCAAACTAGAAGCAATGCATGGAGGACTTGGGAAGCTGTTGAGAAACCTAGAGGAATTACAGGTGATAATACGTGACATCTTTCAAGATCTTATGAATTTAAAACTTTACATAAAACATGTTGGACTGTATATACCGTCAGTTTGCCATGCATATGCCATATGTATTGAATTCATTCGTATTTCACAAATGTCACAGAATAAACACATACAGACGTCCGACATTCTGCCACCACACCACGATTCGCAATTATAATGAGAGGCTGTCACCTGAAAACATTCAAAATGCCAAACTGGCTTATTAGGTGACTTGCGGCTAAAGACAGGAATCTGGTTCAGCCTGCGACCAGGTGTTCTTGGAAGACCCTACTCTAACCCCACCCCTAACCCTTTCTCTAACCCTAGAGGGTTAACACTAGACAAAAAAGTTTCCAAAAAGTAAAACTACTTCCGCAGGACTCGATCCCACAACATCACGCATCATAGCCGCATGTCATATCCACTGAGCTACTGGGAAGCTCACTGATTGCAGTTGGAAACATACATTTTATATGAATGTCATATTTATGATAGCATTGCAATTGCAAATCACAGTGTGGTGACAGTTTCGAGTCAAACTTCTGTGTCTAATCTACTCTGTGCCAATGTTTAGCTGATGCAACTGGTCGTGTTATTCTTGGAGGCGCCTCATTGGCTGGCCTTGCTGCACTTTGTTACTATGGACTGGGATTGTCCAATGAGATTGGAGCAGTTGACCGTGCAAGGTAATAGTGGGCAATATCCATTGGTGCCCCTGCTTTAACACATTGCATCTCAACTACATTTAATGGGTACAGGTGTCAGCCTCCCCCCCCCCCCCCAGTGGGGGGGCAGTGTGGGGGGGGGG
>CACRXK020003895.1:473-34041 GCA_902702795.2 Paramuricea clavata | reverse complement strand
ATTTGTCATGATATGTCGTTAGCAAGCCTCGGTTTAGTATGAAGAAAACACTGGACTAGTGTAGATGAGGAAAAGAAACAGGCAAAATAATTCGCATTTCGCCGACAAAAAGCGTTCGTGGAATCAGGCCTTTAGATCTTAACAGTAATGTGCGTCAGTACTCAGTTGTGTAGCCCCAGCGAGTTAACGCTCCACAGAGCGTCTTGTTTATTTTTAAATACAATCAAGCAAATAATATTGTTTCTCTTGTCGTGTGACTTGTTCAGTTGTACAATATTTGAAGTGATTTTAATGCGGATTTTGTTCACCTCGCATGGTATGTTGATAAAAATATAGTTTATTATGTTTATATACTTAATACTGCTAGAATATTTCATAGTCGATTTACATGTAATATTTATAACACAAAATCTTGACAATAAACAGATATGCTGCTTGGAAACAGCGTTGTTATTTAGGCCACATAAAATAAATATAGAAATCTTGTATTTCATAAAGTATTACAATGCTTTTGAAAGAGATAATTTTAAGTGAAACCCACCTGTTACGTGGACTTAAAATAAAATTGTGAACTGATGATGCAGAACCACTGGGATAGGGATATTGCTAGGAATACTGCTAGGAATACTGCTAGGGATTGTGGCGCACTAAATTTACTGTTTTCATAGATTTTTGTCGGGAAAGTACAAAACATGGACCCCCGGTCCATGGACCCCTTGTCTGGACCGGGTCCATGGACCCCCTTTATGGACCGGGTCCATGGACCTGCGATTCTTCAATGGCCCCATCTATGAATAATGTTATCAGGAATTTTGAATACACCTGAATATAAATAACCCTGTACAGGGAGAAAACAATTAAATTTACTTGCAAGGTCAAAATGTTCTATTAATTTGTTCCAAATAACAAATACATCCAGCTAGCTAGTGCACAGCTCACAAAAATGTATTAATTGAAGCAAGTCAAATTGCTGATTATGAACAGTGCCTTTATTTCATAAGAGACAAATTGAAACACTTTTTTGTATATTGAACCAAGAAGGCTAATTAAGATGCACAATCATGAATGAAAGTGGTTTATTATTTCAACACTTTGCTGGCAGTGGTTTCTTTAATTTCATAGGCTGTGATCATTGAACGGCTTTGCAAGTCAGTAACACTATTATTATTCACATGGTGCATTGATTTGTCATGATATGTCGTTAGCAAGCCTCGCTTAATTATATGAAGAAAACACTGGAGTGTAGATGAGGTTTGCTGCTAAGAACAAAAGTATGCTTTAAAACCACTAAAATATTTTTAAAAATTGAAAACTCGAATCATGTTTATTAACAGTTAAATATTGAAATTTGGAAAAATGCGGCCCATGGAGGGGGTCCATGGACCCGGTCCAGACAAGGGGTCCATGGACCGGGGGTCCATGGACCGGGGGTCCATGGACCGGGGGTCCATGTTTTGTACTTTCCCATTTTTGTCCAAGCAATTAAGTTATAAAGAACAGAATAATAGGGTAAACGACAAAACGCGGACCCCACCCCGGCGAAAATTTGTTCATGAAGTCATGAACTTTGATGGTGCATTCATGAACGTTCATGTAAATTCATGAACAGTTCATGCTCCGCTCATCAAATATTTTACCTATGGTTCATGAACAAGTGTTCATGAAGTGTTCTTGAATGCTCTTCATGAACTGTTCATGAACAGTTGATGAATGGCCAATCAGTTCATGAACTTTTTGTTTTGAACAGAATAGTTCATGAATGTTCATGAATGTTCATTTGAATATTTCATGAACCGATTATTCATGAAAAATTCATAGAATTTACTTGATGAACATATCATGAAATTTTGATGAATTTGTACTGATTCATGAACGTTCATGATTTCGCTTTGTGAACTACCATGAACTATTCATGAACAGTTTTAGTGGATTATAATACATCATAAATAATTCATAAAATGTATTAATTTAATGAATGTCGATGCATGTTTAATGATATTAACTTTACGATCGTATATTACGAGTCTGTAAAGAATTATACACTATATTCACTACTGTAGTCTGTATTAAATTTGTCATTTCAAATTGAGTGACATTTGAAAAAGTGCAATTTCTGAAACATTAGTTGATGCGTGGTTATAGTCAATATATAGAAAAAGCTGTCTTAAAGGTCTATATACTTTTATATTATTCATTTCTACATTAATCGAACTCTGAACGTCTTTTCTGCCAATTTTATCTGATATCTAATCAGGTTTGCGCATCTTGGCCAATGTAGACAGGCTGACGGCCAAGCCTCGAGCTATATACAAATAGTCAAATACAGCTCACATTTAGTGTGGGAAGACAAATTTGCGTGCTTTTATAACGCAGCACTTCAGTTTTGTTCTTCATTGTTCTTGCTGGGTTTACTGGAGTTTGTTGGCTTGGATATGCATTTCAAGAATACAATGTTGGTGAAACTACCAGGAGGGGTATAGCTACGTCAGCGAAATTCCAGCAAATAGTATAGCGCAAATTAAGCGCAATCAAGTAAGTTATAATATAGTATATCGGATCACCGTTTTTAATACGGCCATAAATTAATATGCCCAAAAGGTTTCAATAAATGCGTTATATCAAATGTTTAACAAACATAGTGTACATATACTCGGAACTATAGGTGTCTCCTCAATCTTTAATTGCCAAGTATTGATCTTACAGTAGCTAAATTTTCTATGGTATGACAGCGCAACCGCATGGCGCAAATATTGTACGGATCGAGACAGAGTCGAAGTGATAATACTGTGATGAACTGTATATACAGTATATAAGAAATCGAGTTTTGAAATCGATTAAATTTATATATAGTCGTGCATGATTTTGCCATCAACTTATTCGAATGAGAATTATTATTGAATTAAGAAGACTCGTAAAAGTGGAACGTATTTCATTTCTTAGCATTCATAATGTACACTATATAGATTATTACGAGCACACATTTGACCAAGAAATGCCTAAATAAACTCCTATATAATCTATACGCAAATACGCGATTTTGTTAATGGATGTATAACGAGGTTCATGCCATTTGTTGCCTTAATTGTTTGCGAGTTTGCCCTGTGGTAAAATGCGGCATGACTGGTCGGACGACTTAATTTGTTATTTCAGCTGTTTTGACAGTAAGTTTTAGTAAGAAATGCGTGCATGAAGATTGACTAGTTATTTTTAAGTTTGCATGTCATACTGAACTGCATATGAACACATATAGTAAAGACAACCTTGTAATAGTTTAACTGTACACAGTATAGGTAAAAATTGAAGTGTAGCTGGATTCTAAAGACTAGTTAAAATTCATAAAATGTTGGTGAATAATTTCATGAGCCTTTTCCCAAACGATTCATAAGTGCATGGTTCGTATATTATAATTATACGATTTCATTGACAGGCCCATTCTCATAGAGTAAAGATTATGAACTATGTTATAATATTGTTTCCAATTTTAGAAATCTAAATCAGTTCATGAACATTTCATGCATATTGATCATGAACTGTGCCATGAAGTGTTCATGAATCACTTCATGAAAATTCATGAGGAATTCATGAAACGCTACATGAATTATTCATGAATTATTCGTGAATGATTCATGAAATGTTCATGATTACAAGATCATGAAGTATTCATGAACAGCAATTTTCATGAACTGTGCCATTTAATGTTCATGAGAAAATTCATGAAAAGTTCATGAATATAGCTCATGATTTGCTCTTCAAAAATGCATGAATATTAGTTCATGAACTGTTCATGAACAAAAAAGTTCATGAACTTGTTATTCATGAACTGTTACTTTCATGAACTGTGCCATTTAACGTTCATGCACATTCATGAAGAGTTCATGTACTTTTGATGGAAGTTCATGAACAAAATTCATGAATTTTTCATGAATAATTCATCAAATTTTCGCCGGGGCAGGTCCGTGGACTATCTTCGTGGACCTGGTCCATGGACTACCTTTGTGGACCACGGACCACTCCCGTGGACCACTCTCGTGGACCGCTTGCGAGACACCAGATTTTTTGGGTTTGAATTCTTGACTGTGCATGGAAAAATGTGCTTGAGTCGAGTTCAGTCATTATTATCATTGTGGAAACTTTACACAAAATGTGAAGTTCTAAATCCATTCATTATATGACCGTTCTAAAATATAAGTGTACAATTATGACTTTAATGCAAAGTTTCCGAATATATGCCCTTAAAAAGCAGTAATCAAGCTTCAAAAATTAATATTTTTGGGAGAGGACCTTCAGGCATTGAAAGGTCATTGCAACTTACGACGTCTACAGTTCAAGTGATTTTTTAACAGTAAAATTCGAATAATTCAGTAAAATCCTTTGACCACCCTCCCCCCCCCCCTCCAAATTCTCCACAGTATTCCTATTTGCGACCGAACGTACCAATGTAAGCCAACTTAAGCGAGAACTTGCTCATGAAAAAGATAAAAACAGTCGTCTTGAGTCCGATTTAACTATTTTAGTCAGGGGAAGAAATCAGGAGATAAATGATTTGAATAATACTATTGTCTGCCTTGAGAATAAACTCAAGTCAATTGAAGCGAGTAATGAATCTTTAAGTGAAACAATAATGCGCATAAATTCAGTTAAACTTTTGAAATCAAAACAATGCGGAATTCTTCCATTCCTGAATCGGACCAAAGAATGTGATCAAATCAATAATGACCGTATTGAGGTGGAATCACCGGTACGTGATAATATGAAGGATGTATGTCTAAAACCGAATGACAATAAACCCGAGGATAGTAATGAGGAAAACGAAAGGGTTAGTCAACCTATGGCAGCTAATATACAAGCTAGTCACGAGGTAAATACTAATTTGAACGCCTCGTTGCAGTCGGAAAAACGCTCTGAGGGAGAGATCTCTAAAGTTTATAGTAGTGACCAGTTTATTCATAACCCAAGTGGCCCTAATCCATCTGAAGGTCAGAATGTCAAATCGCATAGGAAAAGTATTTTACCCAACTCGCGATCTTTACGGCAAAATTCATCCTGGATTAACTCCTTACCCTTGATTGATACGTCTTGTACGTGTACTTCCAGCCGCACACACACTCGTAGTCGCTCCAATAGAACTTATTCTAGTAAAACTACTAGCTGCAAGAAACCTAATCAGTATCAAGCTACACGACAACAACCATCACAAAACCGTACTCGGGGTTTTCAACTACATTTCCCCAAGCACAATCGTCTCAAACATTCAGTAAATCAGAATTTTCGTCGTTCCCGAATGAAAGAATGGTCAGTCTATCTCGAGTTTGTGCGTCAAGTAACGAAGAACAAATAACCTCTCGAAGTCACTTATTCCACGCGGAAATTGTCCGTGATAATGGTGATCCTGTACAAATTAGCGATAATGACGATAATGACCTAAACTTTTACCCAACTGAGATTATTGACTATACCAATGTGACCCCTCGTTTTTTGAATAGCGAAACCTCTTTCCTATACATCCCGGATGGAATAAGTCCACAGTCCTCTTTAACCTTACATAAAATATCGACACCAAATGAAACCAAAAATAGAACGAACATCTCCGTCCATATTACAGATCGTTCTAGAACGTTTAAACAGCACAAGAAGCGCAAGAATTGCTATTTTCCCTCCTCCAACCTAATCCATATTACAACTTTAAACCATGCTTATAAGGTTAACAAAGAAATGATACTCCCATGTTTCTTTTTACTTAATTCCCGCTCACTCCTTCCAAAGCTGGACGAATTGACAGCATTACTAAGTTTCAAGCCCATTGACATTATCGCAATAACTGAATCATGGTTACACGAACACATAGACAGCAGCTTATTGTCAATTAACGATTACAATTTATTCCGTAAAGATCGCGCAATTGGACGAGGTGGCGGAGTTTGTGCTTATATTAAAAAAGACATCCCCTGTATACGACGGGTAGACCTAGAAAGTGAGAATTTAGAATGCTTATGGCTGAGCATTCGACCGAAACGCCTCCCTAGACCTCTATCCGGTATCGTTATCTGTGTCGTGTATCACCCACCTGGTCTGACAATATCGGAACACAGTGATCTTAATGAACATTTAATTAACACTATTGACCTACTTCGAAATAACCACCCTGACCTTGGTCTAGTAATTATGGGTGATTTTAATGATCTTGAAACTCGCAGTTTGACCACCAGTCAAAATCTTAAACAAGTTGTTGACCAACCCACTAGAGAATCAGCAATACTCGATCTTATTCTTACAAACCTGTATAATTTATATGACCGCCCTAATGTCCTTGCTCCATTAGGATCCAGTGACCATAATATTGTACACTGGCTACCTTCAGTCGATAGCATTCCCAGCCACAACATCCAAGCAAAACCTGTTAAATCCTTAGTACGGCGCTATCCCAGATCAGGAATAGATGCTTTCGGAAGATGGGTTACCACACATAATTGGTTTTGTGACCTTGAACCCAACCCTACTGTTGATAGCTTGGCAATCTCGTTTACAAACCAGTTAACAGAAAGTATTGACCGAATCTTCCCACAACAGACGTCAACACGTCATCACACCGATAAACCATGGATAACACCTGCAATAAAACAGCTTATCAAATATCGACAAAAGGCGTTTCATAGTCATAATACAATCTTGTGGAAATCGTTGAAATATAAGGTCCAACATGAAATCAATGCGAGGAAAATATCGTACTACAAAACAAAGGTACAACATTTAAAGAAGGATGACTGCCGTATGTGGTGGAAAATCGTAAATAAAATGGCAGGAAAATCTGGAAAGAACTCCTTCTCGCTTGAACATGATGGAAGAACTCTGGATCAATCAGAATTAGTTAGAGCTTTGAATGTGTTCTATGCATCGGTGAATAGTGACATTCCACCACTTAATTTAGCGACACTCCCCGCATTTCTTCCGGCCAAAGAACCTGCTCCAACAGTTCAACCGCATGAAGTATGTAAAAAGCTCTTAGAAATTAAACCTTTTAAAGCTCACGGCCCAGATAACGTCCCCTGTCGTATCCTGAAAGAGTATGCCCATGAATTAGCCGAACCTGTTGCAACTATTTTCAACGAATCACTTTCATCTGGAATCGTGCCTGCAATATGGAAAGACTCAGACATCATACCAGTTCCAAAATCACAACCTCCTACCTGTGAAGGTGACACCAGACCCATCTCACTGACACCCTGCCTGGCTAAGGTTCTTGAAGATTTCGTGGTCGGGTGGATGATAACCGATATTAAAGACAAGATCGACCCCAAGCAGTTTGGATGCTTGAAAGGAACATCCACAACCTATTGTCTTTTAGACATGATCCACACTTGGTTGTGCAACTTAGAGTGTCCTGAAAAACATCTTAGACTTTGTTTCCTTGACTTCGAAAAGGCGTTTGACCGTATAGGACATAATTTACTAATATTAAAGCTGTTGGACCTAGGTGTTAGATCGTCCCTGTTGCCTTGGATTATCAACTTCCTAACTAACCGCCGTCATCGGGTCAAACTTGGAGGGAAAACGTCAGACTGGTTGCCAATGAATGCGGGTGTCCCCCAGGGAACTAAACTCGGTCCAATTCTGTTTTTGGCGATGATAAATGATCTCGATGTGAAACCACACGCAACGGATATTTGGAAATTTGTGGATGACATATCAACATCTGAAAATATCACAAAGGGCAGCAACTCAAAGTTTCAGTTCTGTATTGATACTATAAATTCTTGGGCTTCGTGCAACCTTATGAAACTTAACTCCAAAAAGTGCAAAGAACTACGCGTTTGCTTTCTGAGGGAATCACCTGATCTATCACCATTGTTGATCGACGGTCATGCGCTTGAGGTTGTGCGGTCTCATAAAGTCCTAGGTCTGGTTATCCAAAACGATCTTAAATGGAATGCACACATAGAATCAGTTGTATCCAAGGCTTCTAAACGTTTATATATCATCCGCATATTACGACGAGGTGGTGTCCCTGCGGAAGACTTATTGAGTATATACTTTGCCTTAATACGATCGGTTCTGGAGTACTGTTGTGTGGTATGGCATCATGCCCTACCTTTGTACCTCGCCGATGATTTAGAGCGAGTGCAAAAACGAGCGCTGAGGATTATTTTACCGGGTTACTCTTATAGGGAAGCATTAGCACAACTTGGGTGTTCCAGATTGGATGAAAGGCGAGAACGACATTGCCTCAATACTATGAAACGCATAGAAATTGAAGGACCACTGTCAAAATATGTTCCACTGTCTAGGGCTAGTTCAAATGATTATGAACTTAGAAACTCTAACACATTAACAACAATAAAATGCCGAACAGAAAGATATCGCCGTAGCTTTTTTCCCAGTACAGTAGCTCTATATAATAGTTATAGTAAAGAAACTTAAGCGTGATACTTAATTACGATGATTTTAATGCAATTCAATAAGATTTTTAGACTTGATGCATGCAACTAAATTTTTATATATGTAAATATATAGCGTACCAATTTTGTAAACGCACCATAATTCAATCTATTGCGAAGGTGTGTATCTTAAACCATTAATAATAATAATAATAATAATAATTTTTTAATGAACCCTGAATACATTTTTTCAGCATTTTTACAGACTTAGTATTCACTGTTCATCAACTAAAACTGAATTGATTGTGAAATAAATAATGGAAATGAATAATGAAATAGTTCCCACCAATCTCGGCTTCCTAAACTCGGGTTAATAGTGCTTGGTCTATTGTTCGGTAGGCGATATTGTACACGAGAGTGGTCCACGGGAGTGGTCCACGAGAGTGGTCCACGGGAGTGGTCCGTGGTCCACAAGTGTAGTGCATGGACCAGGTCCACGAAGGTAGTCCATGGACCTGGGGTCCGCGTTTTGTCGTTTCCCGAATAATAGTGTTGCCACATTCATGTAGTTCTATAGGCAAATGGTTGATTTGTCAAATATCTAGCTATTATGATTGTTTCATTATAAACACTGGAATGCTCATACTGCATGGATGGTTGTACAATAAGCAAAATTTGCCTTAGTAAAGTAAGCCACTAAAGCCAGTATCTCGGCTGGCTTGCATTACATAATATAAACATCCCCCATAATCCTACTATAGTTGGAAAAAATTAAGAAGTAAATTTCCCTTCAATATATGCAACTTGTAGTTATAGTTGTATATATAGGCACAAAAATGGCTGAAATAGTTTAAAATTCAATAAAATGTCATTGTGTTGACATGAAAATATTCTACCAACTGTTTTTGTAGCCATAGGTGTTAATTTAAACCATGCAATTAATGCTCAATATATCTTACATAGACAAGTCTATGCCACTACACTGCAAATCTGCATTCATAGTTCATACGATTGAGCATCTCATGGTTTAAATTAACACCTATGGGCTACAAAAACAGAATATTTTCATGTCAACACAATGACATTGTATTGAATTTTAAACTATTTCAGCCATTTTTGTGCCTATATATACAACTAACTACAAATTGCATATATTGAAGGGAAATATATTTCATTATAGATTTGTTTTACTTCTTAATTTTTTCCAACTATTGTAGGATTATAGGGGATGTTTTATATGTAATGCAAGCCAGCCTAGATGCTGGCTTACTAAATTTACATGGCCTGTTTATATGGCCTGTTTATGTGGAAGCCGGGCTGGCCCGCTAAGTGAGACAGCCCGGTAAGCGAGATCTCGCTGTGTAGTTATTTTTATAGTAAAAATTATTGTGCGTTTATATGGACTCGCTTGAAAGAGGCGAGATCACGCTTACCGGGATGGAAATTTCTCCATATAAACACTCACAAGCAGGCTAGGCTGGTTGCCGGGATGAAAGTTCAAAGATACCGCCGCAAGCTATTTTTAACAACTGTCAAAACAATACAATGTAACAAAATTGTCCCGGCAAGCGGGATGAAATTTTCTCATATAAACACGAGAGAAATTCATCCCGCTTTGCTAAGCGCGGGCCAGCCCAGCTTCCATATAAACAGGCCCTAAGGCAAATTTTGCTTATTGTACAACCATCCAGTATCAGCATTCCAGTATTTATAATGAAACAATCCATAATTGATATTTGACAAATCAACCATTTGCCTATAACTACATGAATGTGGCAACACTATTATTCTGTTCTTTATAACTTAATTGCTTGGACAAAAATTTACGAAAACAGTAAATTTAGTGCCCCACAATCCCTAGCTACCAGTGGTTCTGCATCATCAGTTCACAATTTTACTTTTAAGTCCACAACAGGTGGGTTTCACTTAAAATTATCCCTTTCAAAAGCATTGTAATACTTTCTGAAATACAAAATTTCTATATTAACCCTTCAATTATAAGTGGCAATATATGTGCCCAGATGTACCCTACTTTATATTTTACTCTGCCTAACGCCAGACGATTTTACAATGGTATCATGCAATTAAGCCTGGAACAAATGGTCAGTTATAAATACCTATCTTGATCACTCAAATATCAATGGCTTGATATATAAAAACCTAAAACTTATATGTTAGAGATATTAACTTGGTATGGACTTACCACGATAGTGCAGGTATTTTTTTTGGACACCTGAAAACTTTTTTAATATATGCCATTAATATACTGCACGGATTTGTGTATTGGCTGGCTGCATCTATTTATTAGTAAATAACAATATTGCACGCTGTTTCCAAGCAGCATATCTGTTTTGTGTCAAGATTTTGTGTGTTATAAATATTACATGTAAATCAACTATGAAATATTCTAGCAATATTACAGTAAGTATATAAACTATTGTGGTGAAGTTTAGTTTGGTTCCCACAATCGGTTCGAAGAAGTAAAGACTTTATAATATCACGTTTTGTTTAAGTTATAATTCCCGTTCTAAAATCAACGCTCGCTCACATGTTATGTACTATATCCGAAGTGTCAATCAAATTGTACATTTCCTTAATAATATTAACACTACTGATCTATAAATGTAACTGTATAAACGTTCACGACACACTCCCCCTATTTTAAATAATCCTTATTACACTGACCTGAAAGGTCAAGTGTCTTAAATCCCTAGTTTTCTGTTTTCTTCTGTTTTTTTCGTCGTCGAGAAATCGAGTTTGCGTTCGCGCATCGCAGGCTCACTCAGGGTGCAACGATTAATCCAAAATGCCATCGATTCTTCGACTCCACGATTCATATATAATAGTAAGAAGCTTGTATTTATGTACGTAATAGTCGGCTCGTGCCATGCTTGTGGTGCATTTTTCGTTTATTAGCCCATATATAGACTTATATGGACTTATACGCACGCGCACAATTCCGAACTCCAATGGTGATATATTCAAGGGAACACAGCAGTCCGATATTTGACTTCTTTATTTAATAAACTATAAACATGATCGTTCACTTACTTGTTTTTTGGTCTTTCTATATGCATATTTTTATGTGATTCCCCGCTTTAATATTCATATATTCATATAAAATACAGCGTGCGATTCGTTGGCAAATCAAAGCAAATTCAAAATTGTTTTCAAGCGTATTCCCGCTTTAATTGGTATAGCGGGCGCGGCTGTTTTCTTGATTTCACCGAAGGAATTCCGAAGGAATTCCGAGGGACAAGACGAAGGGGGAAAAATAAAGGGGGAGTGAAACTTCGGTCAATAAGCCAAATTTTATCGTCTGATGCTCGTAGTACGTTGCTAGGAACGGGGCCGTTGCTAGGAACATTTATACAAAATTGGCGCGAATATTCAAAGGCGAAGACAGGGAATGATCGACGCAGTAACGAATGGCTGAAAAAAATTTACATAACGAAATGTAAGTAAACCTAATTTGAATATTTATATCATTTGAATATGAGATAACATTAACTGAAATATTTACGGTGTTTGTTTCAGATTAACTTCTAAATTCTGCTACTCGCCTAACAATACGTTGCCAGTACAAGAAGCATACAATGCCTTCTCTTCTGAATGCCTAAAACATGGACTTGCTGTCTTGAATTGTGCCACCTTTGGAAAGAGACTTTTGAATGCCTTTCCATATTGCGAGAAGAAGAAGAGAAGATGCCCTGGCTCGAACGGCCAATACCAGTATCCTTCTATATATTGAATACTATATATTTATAAATATTTAATATGAAAAGGTTTAATTTTAACACATTTGAGTATACCCATTGGCATGAATATAAACTGTGGGACAGCAAGTTTAATGGCTTTTCACTGGCATGAGTGATTATGATGTTTATTATTTAAAGATATACTATATTGAGATTCTTCAAAATGAAAGTATTATCAATCGAGTTATAGTCTGATTTTACAACTTTAATAGAGGGACAGGAGGTTGGACTTTGGAGCCATACTCAATACTGCATTGACTACACTGCCAAAGTCCTACAGCTACAGTAGTACCTTGCTGGGAAGTGGTTTTGAATATATTTTGAAGAAGAAAGTTATAATTGTTCTAAATTTTAGTAATAATATCCTATAAGTTTAAACAAAACAACAAGTTCTTACAGGCTTACAGCCATTTTCCCTAATACACTCTACAGTATTAATAATTTAATAGCAATTTCATGCCCTCGCCTTTATGCTGCGGAGCGGCGGTATGCATAAGCCTGGGCAAGGTACTAATTCCGCTCGGCTATTCGTACCGGGAAATGGGACCTCAGTGAAATCCCAAACTCTGATTTTCTATAAATAAATATTATATGTGGGGACCGACCTCCGCATTATGCAAATGTGTCCCGTGCAACGTCCAAGTGGTCTGGTGTCTAGGTCGTGATTGGCTGTAAACTTTTAAAATAAATCTGTTTTGGCCCCAGGCTTAAGTATAGGGGGAGGCTTCAACAGGAATGTTGTCCCAGCCCCAGGTTAAAAAGACTTACTTGTCAGCTAGGCCTGTTTTTCACCACCCCTAGCTCACTTTTAATTAATGCAGAATTTGCAAGGACAGGCACAAACCAAATAATGTCAATAATTATATGTTTGTGTTAGTTATAATTATGTGGAAAAGTGAGGGCACTAATCTGTACCTTAATACACAAATTACCTGCTGTATGTCTAGCCTACTGTATTTAGTATCTAAAACAAACCATTTCAATTCCAATACGTGAAGTATTCTGAAGGCAATGGGTTTCTGCATGCATGTATATTTCTATAGTATCAATCAATTTATTGTGTTTAATATGTGTCTCTGTTTCAACATTAATCTTTAACAATTATATTAGAAATATCTACCAAAACATTGATGTAAACAATGTGGATCATGACAAAGAGAACATATTTCCTCCTTCATGTTTATACATTTTACAAGATCTCCAAGCTGATTTTAGCAAATATTTTATTCAAAATAACAGTGGGTCCATGAATACATTTTGGAATGTGCAATTCACTTGTGACAAATATTTTGAGATTTGTATGTATGACAATAAGTTGTTTGATGGAATGCAAGTCTTCAGAACTGTTAAAGTTTTCAAAGACCTCACGTGGGAGGCAACTTATGCAGGACATAAAGCAAACTTTTTGTCATTTCTGATGGCTTTACCGAACAAAATTGCATCTTTTCCTGACTTCATGAAAATTTTAAAGATGGTTGAATTTTGCAAAATATGTGAAGGAGTGAAAAATCAAGCATTTTCAGTACTGCAAACGAATGTACATAATCTGTGTGGTGAAAGCATTGGTAGAATTCAGGAAGTGGTCGAGCAAGATGAGAAGGGAAATGAACAACATTCCCTCAACAGGCGCTCATTAACTTGTGAATATTTCATAGACACTCCTTCATCAGGAGCACTTTGCCGAAATTGCAATGTCTTGCGAAGAAACATGAGTGTTAAACTGGTTCGCTTCAATAACATTCTGCAGGAAGAATCAGAAAGGTTGGCTGAACCTAGCAAGAGCAAAGTGAACAAACGATTCCTTTCAAATGAAGAGATCTCTGAAAGGGAGAATGACCAAAAGAGAAGAAGGATAACTGCTGAGAAAAGAGTGAAATATTGGAAATTTAAGGCTGCAGAAGAAAAGAAAATGAAGCACATGGCTGTGGATGATGGCAATGACCTTATGGTGATGTTTAAGGAGCTGGATAAAGTGGATGAGAAAAACCCTGATAAAGAAATGTTCCCAGATGATCCCAAATTATCACTGTTCTGGGAAATGCAACGTGATGTAATATCCAAAAAATCAAAGAAAAGGGCTATAAGATGGCATCCACTGTAAGTACTTTAGTGAGTAACTTACTCTAGGGGTGCACTTTATTCCAGTCAGTCATGGTAATATTAGATGCACAATGAACAACTACACCTGCCAGGTATTAATTGTCAGATAGTGATATTATGACCATCTGGTTGGATATAATATCTGCTGCACCCTGGTATATTTAAACAGTCGTGTATTTTATCTGTTTCTATAGCTCCCAGGTGTTTTTATATCTACTACATGTATGCCCATATATAGACCCAAATGTAGTCTGCATGGCAGCTTCCCATGGGATAGGCAATCATGGTAGGCACATTGCCGTGCCTGTGGGGGCCTGCCACACAGACTAACGTATTGTAGACATTAATTTATTCTACCTATAATATCAACATGAACTAACAATTATAGTGCAGTATGTTCACTTGGAGACCGAAACTTATAAAATCACTTTTCTTTTTGTACCAATTATTTTTCATTATAGTATCATCAAAACATGCTTGGCTCTATGGCACCGCTCTAAACAGGCATATGAAATTCTGCAGGATTCAGGCTTCATAAAGCTGCCTTCAACAAGACTGCTTCAATATCACAAAGGCAAGATCAAACAGGTTGGTTGGACACAATTTTAATTACATATCCATATTAGACTATATCTAAAAACTGTAGATTGTTCCACTGTATATTTTTCTAAATTCATAAACTTAAGAATGTTGTTAATTTTTCCACCAGATAGTGTTGGAACTTCTAGTGAAATTGTCGAACACAATTTATTGCTGTATCAAAGTACAGTCACAGTATAAGCTATCTGATAATGTACAGTGTTTAATTTGCTAATTGTCATGAATGTCACTTTAATTATTTTGCAGAAACCAGGCAGAAACATTGAAATGTTGAAACATATGAAGTCATTGGCAGAAACACAAGATGTATCTCCAGCAGGTTGCTGTGGATACATCACATTTGATGAAATGTCCATTCAGGTAATTATACATTACTGTACTCTTAATACCAATAGGAAAATTCATCAGGCAATCATTTTATTTATCGAAAATTGGCAGGCACTGCATGCACAAGTAAAATGCCTAGTTTTTATGTAAAGTTTTTGAAATAGAACACAAATTTTTGCTAGCACGAAAATATTATAGAGGCCTGAACTTTTGTCTGTCACTTTAGATTTCACTATACACTTTATTTTAACACAATATAGTACATCCCCAATATAAAAATGTATTAAAATATATACATTAATATGGACAGGTCTGGTACTGTACATAACTAATGACCCAGATTGAATTCCCAGATAGCAAGCTGAACAATTATTGAGTGTTAATTAGCTTTGTGATTTTATATATCAGTTCTGCAGTGAGATTGATACATGCAGTTAATTTGTTTTAAAGGATGATGTGCAACTCAGAAGAAAGGGTGAGTCATTCGAAATTGTTGGCGTGGTTAACCTTGGTGATCTATATGAAGACATGAAAGTATTACAAACAGGTATTACAACGAGTGTACATTTTCAAGACATTGTAGGTGATCATAATTTGAAGTGGTGGGAGCAATAATTTGTTAAAAAATAATTAAGAGGCTAAATTAATTCAAAAAAAATATTTAGTCTACCAATTATTGGTGGAAATTTGGCTGCAATTTTGGTCATTATTGGTATTGTATCTACACCAATTTGACCATATAGTAACCTCATACATGTGAAAACAATATGCTGATATAATTACTCTAAGCAAATATTTCAAAATACCAATTAATGTTCAATGTAGTGAGAAAGAATTCTATATAGGGATATACAAAATACTGGCATCCAGTACTATCAGGTACTTGGTTAAAAATGTCTAAATTTTTAGTATTCCACCATAAATATCCGGTTTTCTTGAATCCCTGAGTGACTGATATCCAATGGAATACTATCTGGTATCATCTAGTAAAGCAGTATCTGACATATCCTTATATTTCTAACAATTCTTATACTACCTCTCTCCACAGGCAAGGATGAGGTAGTTATAGCAACACACCTCCTCCAGTTTATGTTCATTGGTTCAACTGGCTTTAAATTTCCTGTTTGCTATTTCCCAACAATTGAAGTTGATCCTACCACCCTATACCATCAGTTCTGGAATGCTGTTTATGATTTGGCGGAATTTGGTTTTAAAGTTTTACTTGCGATATGTGATGGTGCACAAGCAAATCGTACATTTATTCAATGTCACTTTGACGATGATGCGGGCAAAGAAAACTTTACGACCACAAACATATATACTGGGGAACCACTGGTGTTTATGGTAGACCCTTCGGTAAGTATTGTCATTCATTCACATTAGGGTATAATATAAACAAGCATCACCATGTTTGTTGGTATATCTTCACCTACCGACAGTGGTAGGTAGTGCAGCATTATACCAATATCCTACGTATTGTTTTGCCTTAAAATGTTTCCTCTGGCCAATTGGTTGATACAAATTCTATCGGCACTCAATTTTACCACTTTTGTGATTGTACAGTATGTGTAAGTTATGCTACCTACATGTAGATCTGTGGAGCTAAATAGGATATTAGTGCAATCTTAGTACACTACAGTATGTACAGTATATTGTCATAAAGTAATTTATCAATTTTTGTTTTAATTTTAGCACAATTTCAAAAAGGTGAGAAACAACTTACTAAAAAGTACAACCAATGGGAAAAGTCCTAGGCATTTCAAACTCGATGGTAAAGAGATTCTTTGGTCCCACCTGAAGGAAGCCTACATGTACGATGTCGAGTACAACCCAATCCAGACATTCAAGTACCTTACCCCACAGCATTTTGAGCCTGGCAGTGCTGACAAAATGCGCAACTATCTTGCCGACGATGTGCTGGGAAAGCGAATGGTAGAGGTTGTACAGGTATGATAAAATCTTGATTTGTTTGTACATTTATAGCATACCAATCTTGGGGAACAACTAATGCAACCTGACTTGTCATTAAAATATATTTCTCATTACATCTAGAACTATCAAGTCCACTTGTTGAAGAAAGGAGACCACACTGATGTCCTAGAGAAGACTGTTGAACTTCTCAAAGTTACAAGTGTTTTGCTGAAGAACTTCAAAAACAAAAAACCATATAGGTAAGCTAACATACAGTAACATGTATTTACGTTATTATGAATGGTGTGGCCGAATTTAGAGTTGATTTTATCCAGAAAGAGATGTGTGAAGGGATTCTTTAACAAGGATCACTTCTGTCATTCGTCTCCATTCTACAAATATTCTAACTGTTACATATGCGAACATAAAACTAACGATTTAGTTCAATATCCATTATCCAATGCAAGTCCTGTCTAGTGTCTTCATCAGGGGTGATCTGAATGTTGAAACAAGTTCCCTTTTATGCTCCACACTGTAACATCAGCGATGAAATCATCGGTTAACCAAATGCATGTAGGCTTCTGCTAGATCACTTTCCCATCAGTTTAATGGATCATTAGCTTTTACAATAAGCCAAAGCTTCCAGACAATGTCTTTGATGGAATCTCTAATTTGTAATGATTTATTAATTATCCCTTGCAGGTCAAGCGAAGATGCTAGATTTGTTGAAAACAAACAATGTCTTCAATGGTTTGAACGGTGGGAGACCCAGGCAATGAGTACAGATGGCATATCACTGAAAGAGAAGGGGAAAATGTTCATGTCTTACAAAACGATGTTTGATGTTTATTCCATGATTGTTGGTTTTGAAGTTTACTGCAACATTCTATTCAAAATGTACCCTGGGTCAAGTGTTTCTGCATGTTACACTAACCAAGATAAACTGGAGAATTTCTTTGGGGAACAGAGGGCACACAATGGACAAACTACAAATCCAACAATTATGCAAACTGGTAAGTAATGTGCATAACATTTTCAGTATATCCACAATGCAATGACAGATACTTGTATGTTCCAGACTTGAAATACAAAATTGTAGCTTGTATGTTTCTATACTCTTTCCATAATTTCATGCTAACGAGAAATTACCTTACAAACAAAAACTTTGTGTTGAATATATTTAAAAGAATATATGATATCATGATTTTTCTGTGTTGGTGTAATGTACTCAGGTGAATATGATGCTTGTGATGTTACTCTGAGTGTATATCCACACCGGGCAAGCTTGAAAAATATGCCTGACCACGGTGGGAATCGAACCTACGACCTTTGGAATACTAGCCCAATGCTCTGCCAACTGAACTACGCGGTCTGGTCGGTCATTATTAGATAATATTGATATCGAAGGAACTAGATTCTGTTCCGAAATATCACATACTCGAACCGACCAGACCGCGTAGCTCAGTTGGCAGAGCATTGGGCTAGTATTCCAAAGGTCGTAGGTTCGATTCCCACTGTGGTCAGGCATATTTTTCAAGCTTGCCCGGTGTGGATATACACTCAGAGTAACATCACAAGCATAATATATGATATATTTTTTATTTTTAGAAAATTCAACACTTGGAATAATACAAATGCAGGAATACAAGCGATCTAAAGGAAATTGTACAGTCAACAGAACTTAGACAGTCTAAATATAAATGTATGTAAAACATGCCTGGGGCCGGTTGGATGAATGTATAGAGCTGACCAATATTTTGGACCACTGTTTAAAGGTAATGTCAAGTCCATATATAAACAATGTGATTTGTTTACATTTTCAACAGACTATATTCTTAAAAACATGTTGAATTTTAAAATGTTAATATCTGAAATCATTCTCCTTTGTTGGGCATTTAAATCAATATGGAAGACATTTACAATTTAAAAGATGGCAAATAATGCAAAATTTGGGCAATGTTTAGATGTGGGGACACAACAATAACACATGCACAGAATGGACTTAACATTATCTTTAAGATAAATAAATGCCTTGTGAATAAAGATAATACAGATGCACAATGTTTATATGTCATAGTGTATGTAAAGAGGTCAATTATTTAACTATTGAACATCCTGCTTGACGAAGGTCATTTAGTTATATGAGTTCTATTAGTTTTTAATGGCCTTGTGAGAACAAAAAGAATACCTACAAACATGGTTTTATTAATATTTAATATATATATATATTGTTACCATTTGTTCAATCTTTAGCATTTTGAATGCTAGCAAGTGAAGGACAGGTAATCTTCCCTTTGTAACTCTTACGATGGCCACACTCATGACAATATGAACATTTTCTTGATGTTCCTATTTAAAATATATGAAATAATTAGCTTTCTTATATTATACAGTATCTCATTCCATGATAAACAATTTAAGAATGATTTTACCACCTTCAATTAAAGTATAATTATAAAAAAATAACTGTAAGTGAATTAGCTGATTGAAAGTCATATGAAGCTAAATTGTAGCTTCTTCAACTCTGTCTATAAGGGTGAGATTACAAACCATACTCTTAGAAAAATTTCAAGTAGTCAGTCATATGAATATAATTTTAAAAAGTTACAGTTCACGACCCAACTTTTTGACACTCCAGTCTAGTGTCTTCATCAGGGGTGATCTGAATGTTGAAAGGAGTTCCCTTTTATGAGACATACAGTACTGTGAAATCCTGTAATTATACCTGGGATTCTCAGATGATGTCATCGATGACATCAGAGTATGTTGCGTAAAAGGGAACTCATTTCAACATTCAGATCACTCCTGATGAAGACACTAGACTGGAGTGTCGAATGTCTGATGGTGCATATCTTTGGAACTCTATTCCAAACAAAATAAGGGAGTTGTCCCCTTCTTCTTTTCTAAATAAAATCACTACTCACATTGATTTTATATGTAAATACTAGATAAACCTGTAAATAGATTTCTACTACATGTAGTTGATTGCAGACATTAATGCTAACAAGTTATTTTAAACTAGCTCATATTTTGTAAATAGCCTTTAAATAATACACTTTGGGTGACGGGGTCAGTGTCTAAATAAAGTTTTCTATCTATCTGCTACAGCTCAATGGGTTTACTAAACAATCTGCCATGCATCATGTTAACCCAGTGGGCAGCAATGTTCTCTATTTTTCACTCTGTGATGCCAGACAAACTGGGATGCAATGCATTGTACCATACCTTTGTTTGTAGATGTTGTTGGATGTCCCATATTTTCTGCTCCTTGCTCTGTTTCTTGTGTGTTTACTGGATTGGATGTGTTCCTCGATGTCTTCATATCATTATACAATGTTTGGGTTAACTTTTCTGGACTTGGCATTACTTCAGAAATCTTCAAAGTCTCCACCAATCTTTTTGACTTGGTCTTCTTATTCTCACGGGAAGGTGGAATATTGTATCCCATCATGATGAAGTTCATGTCAACATGAGAATAACACTCAAAGACAGTGTCTCCCTTATAGGCAAGAGCTTTCAGGGAAAAGTGAGTAGCCGACTTTGGAACTGGGTCTGTAATTATCACTGGGATTGTTAGAATTCCTTGCGACTGTTTCTTCTTCCTTGTTGCTCCCCTTGCTTGAAGACCTTGCCGCAAAGCACTACTTTTTTTCAGCTGGTGATTTCGTTTAAATTTTCTGATCGTTTCAGATGCCATCATGTTGCAAAACCTCCGTATCATTCGATTGAACAGATCAGCTGTAGCTTTATCATGGAAGACCATATCGCTGCTTGCCTCATTCCCTTAACAAAATATAACACGAATGTCTGAGGTTGCCATGTTATACAGGCATGTATACACATTGGCGTACGGGAAGGCAAAAATTAGGGGGGCGGAAAGAAATTTGCCCGACTTTTTCAGATTGTGCCCGACCAGTGCCGAAATTTTTTTTCCGGAACAATAAATTTTGGCGACCCCCCCCCCCCCAATAAAAATTTCGCTCAGTGTACCATTTTAGGGGTCCAAAAATTTTTCCGGACATACCAAAATTTTCCGGAACATCGAACAAATTTTCCCAAACATCACAAAATTTACATAATTTCCCGCAAAATTGGCAGAATTTGTCCCATTTATTTTTATAATAACCCAATATTAATTGCCCGACTGTGAAGCGAATATTGCCCAACTGGCTTTGTTTGCCCAACAAACTGGGGTTATTATTAAGAGAGATTTTATTGCTTTGACTACTTTTTGCCCGACTTTTGCCCGACTTTTGTTGAACATTTGCCCGACTTTTCGACTTTGTAATCTTTTTTTTTTTTTGGGGGGGGGGGGTAGCTGCCCCCCAGTCCCGTACACCTATATGTATACATGTTTCAGACAATATTCCTGATTGATTCTGCTCAGTATTGAAAAAAATTTGAAAATGACCAACTTTCTGTGGTTGAGTAATATATGATGAAAATATTAAAAATTTATGTTAGTTGTTGCATGTGAAATAAATCTCTAAAACATAATTTCCATATGTTAAATTTTGTATAAATTTTGCCAAAGCCATTGCAAACCAAACCTCTGAACAGGCTTATTCTGGTTATAAGATAAATATGAGATCAATCAGTGATTACAGGTACAGCACATCTCCATGCAAGATGAGGTTTGTTGAAGTCGCATACAAGAGCAAAGTAAGACACAAGGGACTTTCACAAACCTTTAATCACATTACATGTAATTTCATTTGCCTTCAAGTCAAATGAATTTCCAGTTTGATAACCTAACAAAAAATAATATGACAAGAAAATCTGTTGTCCTACCTGAAATTATGGGTTGATTATTATCCAGTTTGCCAGCGACTTCATTTGGAGTTGAATCTTCTCCATCACTCTCATGCACCTCTGGACAGTCAGAAGGTTCCCCAAGATCCATCCACTCTAAGTCATCATCGGAAACAGGTAAAAGCAACTCATTTGTCATGTCATCTTCAATAATGTCCTCACATGCAATGTCATTTAAGACAGTTTCTTCATCATCATTTTGATTTCCATCACACGATTTGCCTTCGACATCATTATCGGTAAGGCGCAGGAAGCTTTCTTGCAGTTCAACGTTACTCTTTATTTTGGTGTAAACCACAGACAAAGCATCTTGCTTGAAAGCATGAATGTTTTTGTTTGAAAGAAGTTCAGATGCAACTGATGAAACATCCATAAAGAATTCAAATACCACATCGGGCACATATGTTTTGCCACCCTTATCATATAGAGCAATATGCTCCAGTGATTCGGGATAGTTCGACTTTTCCAACACATCATCTTTACACCCTTTCATTTGGTCGAGCATTGCCTTCATTTTTCGTTTGTGTGCAACTTCTTTGACAACTTTTTGGGACTTCGAACACTTATGCTGACTGACATATGAAATGCAAGACTTTATTTCTTCATGTATGACCCAACCACTAATATCTCTGACTTTGCCACTTGCTTCCTTTGTAGTGGATTGGACTGGGCCTTCCTCAAACTGCATGGGGTCATTGAAATAGTCATTTCGTGTGTTGGCAGCTTGTTGCTTAACAAATTCTGCATACAGAGCTCTAGCATACACTATTGCAGCTTTCCGATCCTTTCCACCAATTCCAATGTCTACATCTGACTTTGAACAATCTTTCCACTTCTGGAGTAACTGTGAAGATCTGTACAGACTATGAAGCTGCTTTGTAACACCAGAAAATTTTTTTCTGTCAATTAATGTTCCACTTTTGTCAGTAGAGTGGATCTGCTCATAACTTTGCCACAGCCAGGTGCAATAATCCTCCAAACACATCTCTGAGTCAGAATACAACTCATGTTGCTCGTTTTCTTTCAAGTTCAGCTTTTTCAACACACTTGAAACGTCATCGCTGATCTCCGATTCTTTCTTTACCAGCTTGTGGACATTGTCCATCACACCTTGAGGTAGCTTATGTGACAAAAACTGTTCCGTGACCACAAATGGCTTAGGCTCTTTTGCAGTGCTAGAAACCGATATGCATTTATCAATGCTGACTAAAGAGAGGGTTGTTATGTCACGCTTCTTCTCTGAATGCACAATTTCATCCACATTCAGGTCACTGGCCATAACCACACCATTGGCATAGAAGTCAATGACGAGTTGAGAAACCTGTGGCATTCTCTCTCTGTATGAAGAGATCTTCAGACCATGAATAGTTGTCGCTCGGGAAACAGCAACATAAGCTTGTCCAGCTTCAAACACTGTAGACAAATCTACATCTAGGAGTGGAAATGCCATACCCTGACTCTTGTGGATGGTCATTGCATAAGCAAGGTCCAATGGTATTTGTTTCCTAGTTGCCACAACAGTACACTCATCTTCAACAGTGAAAAGTTCTTCTCTAATTAACTTACGACTGCCATTGTCAAACACAACAAATGGAAAACCATCTACAAATGAATGGATAGTACCACGTAACCCATTAACCAATCCGATGCTCAAGTTCTTCAATAGAACTACCCTAGCATTCAGTTTAACTGCCAAATTCTTTGGTGCAGAACACTTTTTTAGTGAATTGACATTCCCAGAATCATCTGAGCAATAGTGGTGTGGCTCACCTGCTAGGAGTGCCAGGCATTCATCATTTGCTTGCGAAACATTGTCCCTGTGCGAATACAATCGGACAACATCTAAAGGATTACAGTCTAATGGTCGTGTAAGAGATTCTTCTATAAATTGATGAGAACGTTGTGATAACCCGCACATACGAAACTCTTCCAGAAGGTGTATTAATTCAGGTTCATGCTGTCTATAGTTTTCATCAAAGAATACCGAAATATCCACACAACAATTCCACATAGGACTAGCAAAGCAGTAAACTTCTTTATCACTTGCATCCCTCTGTATGACTGGTCTTAGCTGGTAGAAATCTCCCGAGAGAATCAACTGAATTCCGCCAAATGGTTTCGCATTTCTCTTCAAGCATCTAGCTATCATTTCGAGTTTCTCGAACAGCTCTCGACTCAACATGGACACTTCGTCAATGACCAGTACTTTGCACTGTTCCCATCTCGCAAGCACTTCTTCGTTTGCCTTTATTGTGGCGATTAGTTCGTGAGCTGACTTTGAACCAGTTCCGATCCCAGCGAAGGAATGAACCGTCGATCCACCGATATTTGTGGCCGCAATCCCAGTAGGCGCTGTAACAAAACAATGATCGCCACTTCGCCGAAGCTTCTCAATTATATTACGAAGGAAAAATGACTTTCCACTACCACCTTTTCCTGTAACAAATACACTATATCCTTCGTCAACTAACATTTCGACCTTATGTTGATTTAAACTTAACATCTCAGGGAATAGTTTGCTGTATTTCGCTTTTGTAAAACTGTCTCAAAGACGTTTCCAGTAGACCTTCACACTGTGAATGAAACAATGGATCAAGTTCCCGCCATTTGACGAATGTAACCAGGCAACGTACTACGAGCATCGAGAGAATCCGAAACCACCAAATCTGGCTTTTGATTGGCTTATTGACCGAAGTTTCACTTCCCCTTTATTTTTCCCCCTTCGTCTTGTCCCTCGGAATTCCTTCGGAATTCCTTCGGTGAAATCAAGAAAACAGCCGCGCCCGCTATACCAATTAAAGCGGGAATACGCTTGAAAACAATTTTGAATTTGCTTTGATTTGCCAACGAATCGCACGCTGTATTTTATATGAATATATGAATATTAAAGCGGGGAATCACATAAAAATATGCATATAGAAAGACCAAAAAACAAGTAAGTGAACGATCATGTTTATAGTTTATTAAATAAAGAAGTCAAATATCGGACTGCTGTGTTCCCTTGAGTAAACTGCATATTTTTGCATAAAAAAACGAGGACACGTTGCACCGCTGAGTTGCCCTTCTGTTACTGATCTTTATTCTGTGCTTGAAACCAAGTTGAAACTTGTTTAAAATGTTCTTGATACCATTATGTCTGAGATGATTTACATTTTTTGTAGGATGTCGACGAGGTCGCCGATAAACAGCGGAGTAAAGTGGAGAACTTGGCCAAATACGTCCATTTGCAGGAGGTAGGCACATTTCAAATTATTATTTCGGTCAGAAAATATTAACTATTTTACACCAAACCAGTGATAATATATTTAAATAAGTACCATTTATGTTTATATAAAAAAGATTTAGGGAAAAAGGTAATGTAAGTCCACTGCTGTTTATCTGAATTTGCAAGCCACAAATTGACGTTTAACTATGATTATTGCATGGCCATTTTCATGTGAAATATAAGTGCTAGGCATTTCACACTTACCAATGACCACCCCCAATAGTACCATCTCTGAACCATGTAAGCACCTCAGAATAGCCAAAGCTTTTATGGTTTGGTAGATAGCCGTATGGCGAAAGCGTCGTTTTTGGGTGTGGTCAGTTTCGGACGTTTCGTCCCGGATTGGGGTTCGGGCAGCGTTACCATGTTGACCGTCATGGTCAACTTACCCTAAAACAGTTGAGATTATCTGTCCTAAATGAAATGCATACAAACTCATATACAGGTCCTAGACTATTGTTACTCTGTAGTCAGTCATCATCAATAGCTAAAGCTGGAATATTTTTTTATCGTGTGAGCTGCTCATTAATGTCGCGTTATGATGCGCAAATTTAACTAATCGATTCAATTCAGTAGGAAAGGGAAAACATACATGTAAAAAATCTTTCTGTTCATTTTTTTTCTTAAGCTCGTTGATTTTATAGCATATAAATGGACTTTATCTTTGTGTCTATATATACATGATACACGAGCACTCAATAATAATTCATAAGCTTATTGGCAAATCATGTCAACCAATGTCAACCATAATACAGTATTTCACGTGAGCTTAATACTAGATAAAACTTATATTTATTAGTATATTTTCGCTTGGGGACCATTAGTACGAGACTATAGAGAACTCACGAGCACCGTCATGCATATATGTATCAAAATCCAGTATGCTCACGAGGACGCTCATACATTGCACCAAAATCCTGAAAATCCAGTAACATACTGATGAACATACTCATGAGGATACTGGATTTTTGTATATGCGAGAGTGCTTATGAGCATCCTGCCTCCTGGATTATGGTATACGTATGTCCATATACTTTTTTTCGTATCTCATGAGCACGTTCGTACTTTATATACCAAAATCCTGTAACATACTCATGGGCATTCTCGTGAGGATACTGGACTTTGGTATATCTGAGATTTTGGTACATGTATGAGCGTGCTTATGACTGTACTTTGGTTTGGTTTCTCACGAGCACACCTCATATATATATTTACCAAAATCCAGTATGCTCAAGAGCACGCTCGGATATATACCAAAATCCAGGAACAAACTCATGGGCTTTCTTATATGAGGATACTGGATTTTGGTATATACGACGAGGGTGCCCATGAACCTACTGGATTTTGGTACATGTATGACCGTGCTGATGAGGTACCAAAAGATACAAAAATCCAGTATGCTCATGAGCACGTTCATATATGTACCAAAATCGAGTATCATACTCATGAGCATGCTAGCTGCTGAGGATACTGGATTTTGGTAGATACTATGGTGCTCATGAGCATACTGGATTTTTCAGTACATATATGTATGAGGTGCTTATATGCGCATTCATCCTTTTGGTATCTCATGAACACGCTCATATATGTACCAAAATCCAGTATGCTCATGAGCACGCTAATGTAGTGTACCATAATCCAGTAACCGATACTCTGGAGCATTCTGGTGAGCATACTGGATTTTTGTACATGTCATATGAGCGTGCTTATATGAACATACGTTATTTTGGTATTTCATGAGTACGGTCACATTCTTTTCGACAAGTCTTTTGGAAAGTGAAGTGTGCAGGGGACACCAAATTCCTACGCCAGCGGCAAGCATGCAAGGTGAGGAAACAATATATTCTTCTAATGAGTTTTGTCAGTCGTCATATCGCGACTTCATGCGTGTTTATAATAAGGCGTTGACTTTATAGTTTATGATAAATAAACTGCAAACTTTGGGTAAGGAACTTTAAATCTACACGCTTTTGTCGCCACTATTTATATACGACAAACCATGCATATAAAAACCATCTGGCGGATAAACCCGAAAAAATAGGAGACCCTCCATCCCAGCCTCTTTTGAACGTTACCAGCAGAAACCCGTCTTGATTTATTCGTCTGATATAAATTTGAGACGGATTTCCGTCTAAGACGAGAAACTCGTCTAACTTCCCCGTCGTTCAGACGGGAAAGTTAGACGGAAAAGTTGAGACGGAAAACCCGTTGACCGTCGTTAACCGAATTTATATCAAAACGAGTTTCAGTCCCGTCTTGGACGGAAATCCAATCTCGTTCCCAGAGTATGCCTGTTCGCGGGTTATGCATGCCCTTAGGCTAACTATCTAGAAATTGCTGAAGCAGTTCCCGTTTCAGTTTAATTTTAAAGCTTGGTTTTATCGTTGTGTTTGTCATATACGGTGGATGATTACAATTCCTGCATAACATATAATACATACATTCATGATAGAACATTACTATGGGATCCGACTGACACCATTTTCTGTTACTCATTTATAGTAATATTTAACTGACATTTACGTCATTGTTATTTTATAGCAGTGGCGGACACATCACAAAATAAACATGGTGGTGAACTGCACATCTCTGACAGTTTTCTTACAATACACCTACTCTAGATATTACATATGATACATATATATTAAGACAACAACCTGCACAAGGAAATACTGGACATGTGCCATAATTTCTTTAAATCCCTATTTACACTGTGAGCCTGGATCTGGCCTGAGTCAAGGTCAGCTAAAGGTAATTGTGGTACAGTTACACTGTTTGGCCAAGCTTAAGCCAAAGTTTGTTTACCAAAATGAAGACCAAAGCAAGGCTCAAGTCAAAGTTTGCAGTGTAAACAAGACTTCAAGTATTTACTGAAAAGTTTTAGCTGCTCTAATCTTTATGCTATAAATATTAGAGCAGCTAAAAAGTTTATATATTAATTAATCAATTATCATCAGGCTGCTAATCAATTATCATCAGGGCCGCCAAGAGGTTGCGCGGGGTGCAGACCAAAACTTTGCAAGAGCAGTTTTTACAATATATACTATATTATGTTATTGCTGCATATTATCTGACACTGACGCAACTAGGATATATATTCTTGATTAAGCAATGAATCTTGTTTGAAGAATCTTTGTTGTTTTGGGGGCACCTTTTCAGCTGGGGACACTCCTATCCCCCTCCCCCTTGGTGGCCCTGATTACAATCATTACTTTCTTATGATATACTGACTTATACTCATGGCATTATATATGAGGCCCTTATGAATTTTTAGCTCTGATTTCATTGTATATTGTTTTCATAAAGCATTCATCATGATATCGTTTTCCATTTTGCCACCTCCAATTTCCTGAATAGCCTTCTTGTGGTTTCTCGACAATTACATTACAACATAGACTGCATCTTGGTCCAGCTTCCCGTTCATAACACTCTTCATGGTATCGTTTATTTTCATAAGTCACCCACCTCCCTGATAGACGTTTGTTTGGCCATGGGATTAGAGCAAAACAACAATGATCACATTTAGGACCTCGAGATTTTATGTAGCATTCATAATGGTAACTCTAAAATTTCAAAATAAGAAGTTTTTAAACAGGGTGGGGAGAAGGCGTGGGATGAAAATTTTGAAGAAGCACATTCAATTTGGTAATTGGAGGGAGTGTGGATCTTTTCTGGAACAACCCAATCGCAGTAGCAGCAAAATATCAAAACTCTCACATCTTGTCAAAAAGATGTGCAACCTGCCATAAGAGAGAAACGCCTGGGAATGAGGTTGTAAGATGTGCTTGCTGCTAATTTCCAGCAAGTTCCAACGGGATTGTCACTCACAACTTGGAACAACATGACACAAGTTTGTTGAGTTAACAATTTTCTAGCAAGTTGTCAATAAGCTGTTGCTGCAGGTTTTTATCACCGTTTTTATGTGTGTAGACCTTTGCATTATTATTGACATGATGCATGGTCACAGAATAAAGACACACAGAAGGTCAACTCGAGTAACCGCTGCCACGCCATGATTCGTCATGAAAATGCTGACGCCATGGTCCTAGCCAGTGCGCTTATGAGAGGCATTACCCCCTGGATGTCTGCCATTTTGAATATTATCAGGGGGGTGAATGCCTCTCAAAGCACACTGGCTAGGACCATGGCGTCAGCATTATCATGACAAATTACGGTTACGCCAAAATCATTGTTAAATCATAGGAAAATGCAAGAAGTCGGGATTGTGTGTAGCCTATTCTGTGGCATGGTGTTAGGAGTTTTATATTACAACAATACAACTGCATGACATTTTTTTAAAATCAAATTATAGCAGCATTAACCGAATACTAAGTCCATAATTCTGACTAAATCTTTTTTCACACCTTTATCCCATCTTGTACTAAATCACCAGACCTCTTCTTGTCTGTATCCTCTCGTATTGGATCAAAACATGTCGAGCAGCGTATTTCCTCGCGAACTTGGGATGACGAAACAATATTTTGACTGTCCGGCAAGAGTGTCTTGTCAAATATTTCATGTTTTTCATATGGCAGAGGATATGGTGGTGGCAAATCACTTGAAGGGAAGATTTCATCGTAAGCTGGAGGAGGTGTATTTTCTGAAAGATGAATATCTTTCTCACTCACTGCCAAGTTAGATTTCGCCATTTTGCCAAATGTTTTTGTTTCTTTTAAATTCGCTCGCACTTCCTGTTGCGGAGAATTTCAAATTCCTTACATTCGGCTTTAAGATTCCTTAAATTTCATTACTTTCTGCAATAGCTTGGTTGATTACAATATCATTATGGAGAAACGTTTTAAACAAAACAGCGTTAATTATTATTAACTCTTTATATAATTGACGAAATATCGTAAAATCGCTAGTTTTCTTAGCATTTCCCAGGTTGTTTTTCACTTTTAGTGCGGCAAAAGATTCAAAAGTTCCTTTAAATTTCCATGTTCATTAAATTTCCTTAATTAAAAAGGTAAAAATGTCAAAATTCAAAAAGCAATCTTGCGCAATTCATTCCTTTGCAGCGAAGGAAGTTCAAGTTGCGCGATGGCCGCAGATCAGATTTTATCAAGCAGTTATCTTAAATATAGTGATGAACGTCAACTTATCGATGATGATGAAGAGGAAGATATCTGGTTAGAAGATCTTGATTATGACAATGAGAGTGCGGAAATTTCTCTGAAACATGTTCATTTTGTGACTGATGCAACTTTGAGTTCATGGAAGGATCAAGATGCCGCGGCTTATCATTCAAGCACAAGTTTAGGGTGAGTATTTTGCCAACATAATATCAAAAGTTAAAATTAAAATGCTCAAGATTTATATATTGTAGCAGAGTTTTGTAAATTTGTCAATTTGGTGTTGTATGAACCAATCAAATGTTATTGTTTTAAATAAATATTTAATTTTGTTGACAAACACTTTCCCTTGATGATGTTGCGCATTATGGTGCAGGGCAACTCTCACCAACCAACATTTTCCCATTGACAACTTTCTCGATATATGCACATATCGGTGGTATATATAGATCAGTGGTTGGAATATTTTGTTCCCTTTGAGTTGTGCTTAATTTGTTGCACAGAAGGATTTCAGGTTTTGCTCTCGATGGTGCCAATAATTTAGGGGGGGGGGGGGGTTTAAAATCCTTGTTTTTAGTCTTACTTGTAGTAATCTTTATTTCAATCACAGTTTATACTGTAATTTAATCCAACGAACATTTATCAACATTTTCTTGGGGGGGGGGGGATTCCTCTAGGTGGGGTGTGAAAACTTTGCAAGGGCTGCAAAATGTTTTGGGGGTGTGCACCCCCAGAAAATCCGTTTGTTGTGAGGTGTGTTTGCTTCTTCATCGTTCTTCATAAACCTGCAGTCAACAGACCTAAGTACCAAGACTCGGGACCGCATTTTGGAGTCATTAATCATTTCCCACCTACATGAATACGATTTGAAGAAATCTCCTGCATTCCTTGTGTTTTACCTACAGCACAGTAGTGTTGGGAGTGCTGCCAGCAAAAAGTAACAAATTATCGAGACACATGTCGATTGTCATGGGTTCCACAGCTGAGCAAGAGTGCTCTGAATGCAGTCTTAGTTTCAAGGTAGTTTCAAGGTTCTCTATTAAACTAAGCAATCACAGCAACCCCGTAGTCCCTGTTAGAGATTTTGTTGAGCTCATGTTTATTGTCAGCTCACATCAACACAGAAAAATCACAAATATTGTAATCTCTCTCATTTTATGCACCACACCTTGGCAGGCCTGGATCAATTCATCATGCACTCCCCCCCCTGAATTTACATAAAACTTGCCAAAATCGTAACTCTTTAATTTACTAAACTCTTTGGTGTTAACTCTAATGTCATACTGCCAGTCTTGTCCAGTCTCCATTGCAGACCGGTAAAAATTAAATATTTTAATTGTAGATTAGCATCCATAAATCCGAATATATGTCAGTGCCCAGGAGTGTAGGAAACATCAAAAGATTGGGGGGCACCAGCTTCCAGGGGCACTTTTGTATAATGAAAAAGGGCACCTAAAAAAAATTTGTTTTTATAGTATACAGGGCCTATCAGAGAAATTCGGGGGCCGGGGCAAATTTTTGTTTCGGGGGGGAAGGAATTTTTTTTCTGGACATTAAAAAAGGGTCAAAAAATTTTCTAGTCAAACATTAGTTAAACTAAGGTTTAAAATTTTTTTCCAGACAAATTCCTATTATAATAGGAATAATAATAATATGGGTCAAACCCAATTTTTTTTCGATCAATAAATGTAAAATTTTGGTTTAGAAAATTTTTTCTCATACCATGATTATTTATATAAAAAATGTTCGAAATTATTTTTTTTAGTTTTTGAAAATTTGGGGGTCCATCTTAAACTGGGAGCCCGGGGCAAAGTGCCCCCCCCCCCCCTCTGAAAGGCCCTGTTAGTGTACAATAGAGTATTAATGGCAAAATATATGAAACAATACATTATTTAAAAACAATTTACTTTCCTAACTGGTAGTTTTATTCTTCTTTTGTTCAGTTTCTGTTGATGCTTGCGGCTGCTACTGACTGTGAATGCATATTAATAGGATGCGTTCAGTAACAGCCCAATTAAAGTTGGTTGTTTCTGCGTAACGGAATTGTTCCGATTTGCTTTCCATTAACATTATTTAGCAATCCAATAATTATCTGTTTTCAACAGGAAAGTCAAAGTAAAGGTTAAACGTTTTGTTGAGCACTTTACTGTGAGGTTAGTACATATGTTTTTAAGATATTTTGATTACTTTCAAATTGATAGTTTGATTTGAAGCGTAATTTGCATCAACCGGCGTGTATCTGTTAAGCTGATTCATCAGTAATTGTTCTGGAAAATGAAGATTTGCTGAAACTTCCCAGGGTGGCAGGGGTGAAGTTTATGATATGCTCATAGTAAAAACAGAAACAAATTTAATTGGGGTCTCATGCACGAACTCGTTTCCAAGATATGACAAGTGCAATATGCCACCTTTTCCCCCATATGGCACCATCTTGACCCTTTTACGAGTTACAGGAACAATCGCAATTGCCCAACCGTTATTGATTTTTTTTAACAAGGATCCCATTAAAAGACTTAAAAATGTCTACCTAGTGATTATATACAAGAAAACATCATGGTATTTTAGTGAATCAAAAACCATTGACGTGCATTGTCGTGCTGCAAATTAAGATGTCTTTTCCCATCTTCTTGAACATAATATTTTGGGAAGCATGTGCGAAAAATGTAAAATATTATAAGTTGTAGAAATGATTTTTCTCTTATTTTCTAATATGATGTGTAAATAGAAGAACAAAAATATAAAATAAAAAAGTAGGGTCACCGACAAGAGATACAAGGGTTAAACATGCAACATGTTGCACCGGGAGCCAAGTTGCACCTGAGGCCATGGCCAGAGTTCTGTCATTTTTGAAGGTATTTTTCCTGAACGGCTAAAGCATGCCTGATCAATGTCAATGCAGAGTGTTTTTCTCTTTCCCCTTACTCTTTCTTTATCACTTCACATTGCAGTTCGACTACATATATTAGCAAATATTAGGTAGAATTGGTTATTAAGGCCCGTTGCAATTTTGGGTGCGATTTTCTTCTCCTGATGTATGTGAACGAGTGGATGAGTTAGGAATGTTTAGATGAGGGAACATTGATTATTTACCATTTGATATAGTAATTCCGGTACCCTGGTTCCAGAGGTTTAAAATAAACCTCTGGTTGAAAGCGGCAATTGATTCATCGAGCCACGCCAATCAGTTTGAATTAGGGTCAGATCTTGACTCTGTCTCCTGATTGGATGATTTTATTAAAGCTCTCTGATTGGTTATAGATGTTTTATTTGAATCAATCAGAGAGCTTTAATACAATCATCCAATCGGGAGACAGAGACAGGATCTGACCCTAATTCAAACTGATTGGTGCG
>CACRXK020003894.1:0-34047 GCA_902702795.2 Paramuricea clavata | reverse complement strand
TGTTCCTGATATTGGTACATCAAGCCATCTGCGGATATATTTGTTGGCAATAGAGTCGATATTTTCAGTAACCCATGTTTTAGAGAGTGTTGCGACGGTGAAGTGCCAGGCTAACTTGGACAAGACGTAGCGACTGTAGAGGAGCAGTTTATTTTTGGGATGCAGTGGCTTTGAGTCAATATCAGTCATTAGTTCATTAAGTAGGGTGGTTAGTTCAGTTTTATGATTATCATTCGACATGTGAAAATCAAAGTAACGTCCTAAATATTGAAATGATTCTCCAATAGGGATTTTTGGTATTAGTTGATTGCCGATGAGGAGTTTTGGCAAGTACTGAACTGATTTTGTGATGGCTTTTTTAATGCCAAAGGTCTTGCATTTGTCAACTCGGATAATCATATCGGACCATTGGCACCAGATAGAAAATCGATTTAATAGATGTTGGTTTTCGAATTCTTGGCCAGTAATTACAGCCGCGTCATCAGCAAACTGGAACCAGTGGATGGGATTTAGTAATTTGAAGGAAAACCCAAATTGACGGTATTTTTCAGCTTTGAAATGCTGAACGAATGTATTGAAGCACATGTTAAAAAGAAGAGGACTGAGGCAATCTCCTTGCAATACGCCACGGCCAACTGTCATAAAAGGAGTGCGGAATTCAGAGGTAATTATCGAGGTTTGGAAATCAGTATATAAACTTTTTATAACAAATTTTATATGATCAGGGATATGGTGGTAGTCAAGTACGGATTGGATGAGGTTGTGATGGATTTCGCCGAAGGCATTCTTAAGATCAAGTAGGGTGATGACAACAGAGCGTTGTCTGATCCGAGCTTTATTAATAATGTCAGCCATTTGCGCAGTATGTTCTAGAGTGCCAGATAGGTTGGGGGTGAAGACTTTTTGTATGTTGTGTTCGACGAAGTTATTAGATGCGAGGAAGGAGTATACTGCGTTTCGGAGACAAGATGTAAATACTTTTAAAGGTATGAATTCGAGTGTTATGGGGCGGAAATTTGAAGGGTCATTATTGTTGCCTTTCTTGTGGATGAGTATGGTACATGCTCTTTTCCACTCAGTTGGGACAGTTCCAGATAGCCAAATATCGTGAATTAGCTCAGTAAGGTAAGTTCTCAGATAAGGACAATGCTTGAAACTTATTATAGAAAGTTGATCAAGAGGGCAAGGAGAACCAGACGATTTCATTTTGCGTATAACATTCGTAATTTGTTGATAGGTCGGGGGGTCAAGGTTAATAATAATAATAATAATAATAATTATTATAATAATAATGATAATAATAATAATAATAATAATAATAATAATAATAATAATAATAATAATAATAATAATAATAATAATAATAATAATAATAATAATAATAATAATAATAATAATAATAATGGAAACTTTATTAAATGTTTTTCTTTACATACATATACACTCGTAAATCTCTCTCATAAAGGTAACTTACGGTTGGCTATTTGAATCACAATTATACTAAACTAAAATAACAGAACAAAGTGCATGCAATATATATATATATACAATGAGATAAGTCAAATTGTTAGTAAATCCGGATTTTCCCATTCCCTATTTCGGCAGCAAAAAATGTAATATGTAGTTCTAATAGCAATAGTCATCATTTTCCTAACGCAGTACATTTGGTGGTTTTTGTCAAGACCAATACTATCTAACATGTCTAAAAATGTATAACATTCTTCTGCAAAAATACCTAAAGAGCTGATGGAGAGATTTATAAATTTAACTTGGTTAAAATTTTTACCTAGCTGTCTCAATAATTCTCTACATTTATCCTTCTTCCGTTTTACGTTGTTTTTGAGGTTTGTCTCATAACCAGTGGTGAGTTCAACCACATATAAGGAACCATTTGAGCACGATAATAACAAATCTGGGCGATACGTATCACCAATAAGTATTGAAGGGCTTTTGAATCCATTTAGATCAGCGTAGAGAGTAGAACCGTCAACAGTTTGTAACTGATGAGCAAGAAAGTTCAGGACTGAATTGTGTCTCCACGTAAATCGGTCGAGGTAAAACTGACATCCAGCTACTATGTGTAGTAATGTTTCAGGGCTAAGACAAAAATAATAATAATAATAATAATAATAATAATAATAAATAAATTATTATTATTATTATTATTAAAAAATACAAATATACAAAGTTTAGTTGTTTTGTTATTTAACGGAATATGTTAGTTTAGTTATTTAGCTACTTAGCAGTAAATGTTTTAATTATTTAGAGGTATGTGTTCCAGAGTTTGTTTTTTAAAATTTAACTGTACATATCAACAAACATTTAGATACTTTTTTTAATTATACCCAAAGAACAGATTATTTAATATAGTCATTGATAACAAAGGCATTATTGTATATAATGAAATGATGAATAAAGTTGTATTATTATTAAAAAAAAAATAATAATAATAATGTGTATATATATATATATATATATATATATATATATATATATATATATATATATATATATATATATATATATATATATATATATATATATATCTATATATATATGTACACAACAATCTTTTCTTGTCACCTTTTAAAATTTCCATGTTGCCACCGGAAGCAATTCTTGGCGGGAAAATTTGAACGTGCGCACGCAATACAATCACGCAAGTAGCCTAACGAACTCGCACGTATCCATACAGGAATTTTTAATCGAGATTTAAACATTGTCGCCTGAAGATCGCATTGAGCGTGAAACTCAGAGTTGTGACTATATTTTAAGTTAACAAATTAATTATATATATATATATATATATATATATATATATATATATATATATATATATATATATATATATATATATATATTATTTCGATATTTTTTGTTGAGTTTTTTCTCAAGGTCTTGCTTACTTTATTTCCTTCCACTCGTGAGCTCACTACGTGATCATAGTGATCAAACGTAGTGTCCAGGCCTTGTGACCCTGGATGGACACTTAAAAGGAAGGAAACCACACTGTAAACGTAAAGAATTTTTTTCAAATAAAAGGAAATAAAGTAAGCAAGACCTTGAGAAAAAAGCTCAACAAAAAATATCGAAATCATATATTATGCTCGTTCGGGGTACCACGTTCTTGAGCACTCTATAGTTCATTGTATAGACTTATGCGCGCCTCGTACTTAGCGAGTGTTGCTGCTTTGTCGAATGTCAAACAAAGACATAAAAATATGAAATCTATTATGCTCGTTATTAATTTAACTAGAGCACTTTTAGTGCAATGATCTAATTGTTTACTTAAACACATGTAACCTTATTGTTGGTGGCATAATTACCCTTCGTTTCTACCTGTTGCACTATGAATTGCCTAGAGTATATATAACTGGCAGACAACCCTGGTCTTACAATGCTTCTCCTAGGTTTGAAATAGTGTGCGAAGATGGGAAGAAATAAAAGAGGTCGTGGCCGTAGAGGAACGAACCGTACACACGACTATGTAATTTTAATATCAATAATGAACAAAATTCTTTACGTTTACAGTGTGGTTTCCTTCCTTTTAAGTGTCCATCCAGGGTCACAAGGCCTGGACACTACGTTTGATCACTATGCATGATCACGTAGTGAGCTCACGAGTGGAAGGAAATAAAGCAAGCAAGACCTTGAGAAAAAAACTCAACAAAAAATATCGAAATCATATATATATATATATATATATATATATATATATATATATATATATATATATATATATATATATATATATATATATATATATATATAACAAAGTTTTGTTATTGCAGTAGATTAAAGAGTGCTCAATACAAAAATTTGTAGAGCAATATTTATTTAATCTTAAAAATGGTATATGTTGCTACTCAGAGTTTCATGCAATTTCGCAATCTTCAGGCAACTGTTATTCAAGGAATAACAGTTGCCTGAAGATTGCGAAATTGCATGAAACTCTGAGTAGCAACATATACCATTTTTAAGATTAAATAAATAATATATATATATATATATATATATATATATATATATATATATATATATATATATATATATATATATATATATATATATATATATATATATGTATACTCATATACTCGCTACGGTATATATATGGCTATATATGCGTGTGCACGCCTTTTATAATTTTTATCATAAGAGCATGTCACAATTAAGACCATTGGTTACTAATAGTTAGAATTAGTGTATGCTGATGATTTATTCTTGACTTGCAACCAATCCTTCGAAAATTGAAAAACAATAAATTGTCGGCGTTGGTGCCAAATTCAATGAAAGATAATGAGATTCTTTTGTTGAAACACCACCTGACCACCTGCATGGCCCCTATGCAAGTTGTTCGCTCATCTACAACATTTTAATTTATTTACTATCTTACTGTATCTCGTACTTAACATCTAGACGCATGCTTAAAATCAGTGGGAATGTAGTGATATGGGTGCAAACAAGCGCTTTGTCATGTCAATTTGGTAGAATGCAGTGATTGCTATCTATAGGACAAACATTGATCACGTGTGTTCAGTGGGATATAGACTTCCGAGAATTAGTTAGAACTTGATCACATCCACGAAGAATTACTTCTTTCTTTATGTTTTTGGGAATATATATTATATTTTGGGAGTATATTTAATGTGTTTTTTTATCGATTAATACTCACAGTGAGTTTATTGAACTGATTAGTAATATGCTCTATATTTTATTAGTAATATATGCTCTATATCGAGAATACTAATAAGGCTTTGTTTTGGTTATCTTTTGTTGAATGCTTCATTGGTATGCTCTATATAGATAGAGCTCGCTACGAGACAGTTTATGGGGCATAGAGAGAACTGAAATATCATGATCATGTTCTAAAAGGGAAAAAACAAACATTTCCACACTATGCATGCAACATGAGACAAACGCTTATTATGACCGAGGCGCACTTTGGTTAGTTTTTGCGTGTGAATTGAGGTTTGCAACAGCTTTTCAGTTGTTTGGAATTTTGAATCGTAATTAAAGCACAGATCAAACTTTCTTACCCCATTAATCAGTTATATTCCGCCCAGTCTAATGCCAGATTATGACCTTAACAAGTGATTTTAACTATGGAGTTTACTTGTTTTAAAAGATACTGTACAGCAGATCACCGATAATTGATGATCAAGGCCGATATTGGCCGATACCGATATTCTATTTCACTTCCAAAATCACAAGTGACAGTTGAACTTACTGTAGAAAATTTATCGTAATTGGAGTAGTAGAGCAGTTACTGGGCAGCGGTCCTTCCTATAGTTAATAGAGCAATTCATCTGTGGAACTACATATATATCATTGATCGATTTTTGTTGATACATTCGGGTCAATGAGTTATGTTACAATCATATTGAAAGCAAAATATTTTTAAATATAAATTAAATATGTATTTTAAGAATTTTTTTATAATACAAGACCAATAATATCGGAAAAAAAATACCTATATCGATATTACAAAATTAGGGCCGATGTAACGAATTCGATATATCGATATCCGATACGTCGATATAGATATCAGTGCATCACTATTGAGGGTAGACCAAATGATCTAATACCCACGCATGCATTTTTAACCTAAATCAGCCAAATGAGCCTTCGCATAGCAGTATACTTTACTCAATCTTTACTTTTCTCTAGACTGGTAATGCAGAAACGTGCAGAGATCCAATTTACCAGGGATTGGAGGCCTTGCCAATTGAGGTAATTGTCCATCAAATATTTCAATGGCTTGATATTAAAGACGTATGCATTTGCAGACTGGTTTCAACTAAATGGAACTATTATGCTACATCGAACTTGAGAGATAGACATAAACTTGATTTTGCAAACACGCCAATAATTTCTGATGCAGGGTTGAATGCCATATTGAAGATTTCCAGACACCTTAAGGTTGTCCGATTAGATGAGTGTTGGATTTGTACAACAGAAGAGAATTTGTTTACTCTCGCAAACAATTGTCCTAAGCTTCGTGTCCTGAGTGTTCGCCGATGTAAATATGTGACAGATGATGCCATCAGAAAACTATGTGAATGTTGCAACGAACTGCAAGAACTGGATGTTAGTAGTTGTTATAAGGTAGGTGCAATCATTTTGTATTATATTGAGAATATAATAGTTGACTTCTGCAATGCATATTCTTGGAAATAACATTTCTAAACCCGCCTTCTTCACATGCCCTCGTGCCTTATGGGAAGGTCACAATTTTTAGGGGGCCTGCGGAATTTGTGTGCAAAATAGTGTACAATACGCCCGTAATTTTTCAACATGGATAGCAAATTTTAACCATGGGTGTCAGATGTTTGGATCCGAGGTATCCGCGTTACCTGCAAGTGACTGGAGCTAACTGCAAACCTGGGTCAGAAGGTCTTGTGCACGCTAGTACAATAGAAATTTCAATTTTTGCTTGTATTTGTTTGAAATATTTACAAACAATATTTAATAGGCGTCTCTTTTCTATAACATTCTCTTTTCTATTCTCGAACTTTGTGTCGCTTGACTGTTTTCCTGTTCTGTCGCCCGATTGTGTTTAGCAAATTCCAAACTGTCAAGCTTTGAGTTATGTTTCCCATTACCAAAATTGACTTTCTCAATTGGCCCGGTCCCAGTCGCAACTCGCAAGCTATGCGGTTCCATGCAAACCAACTCCTGATACTCGCTTCGCTCGCAGGGTATCTGCAAATTATTTTTGATTACCTGCGAAGTAAATACACATGCATGTTTTAAATTTGGGAACAATAAAAAGTCTCAAAAAAGCTTAAATAAACTTAGAAAAGATCACCAGATACGACTTTAGCTGAAACATTTTTTGTGATTGCCTGAAACAGTTGCTTGTTAATTCTGCAAATTTATATTGTGTGTTACCTTTGTGTGTGTTACCTTCCCATGGTGGAGACAGTTTCTAAATCAAAACTGAGGACTTGACTGGATTTCAAATCTGAGCAGTTTTGTTTGAGTTAGAGGCGATCCTGTGGACGTGGTATAAATCCAGCCAGTCCAAACTTAAGGTGTTGAAATTATATTTTATTTTCCCAAACCATTACTGAAGATGTTGTGATTTAATTTCCTGGCAATCCTAACACTGAATTGATTTTTATTCATTCTCGTACCCAGATCCCTTGTTATACTCGGTCAACGGAGCGTGACTAGGGCTCTGGCGAAAAGCATTATTATCATTGAGGCATCTGATTGGCAACAACGAACAGTATTAACTGGTTTCCATCTAGGCTGTCAAAACATGCCAAAATTTTTTTAGAATGCGTGTTTTTTAGGGAACCAATCACAAAGAGTTATTGCTACATGCTGGGCGCGTGTACTGCACGTGATGTACAATTACAACAATATAACAACACAAAACGATTTCCCAAATGTATTAGCTGATAGATATAGTGTGTGAAATCGAACTATACTATTTTTTCCAGTTGCTAACTTGCTCGTTCATTTTGTTGTTAAACAGTTTTATAAACGGGACTTTTTGTCAGCCAATCTTTGATAATTATAAAGTTAATATTATTCAAGTATGAATTCGAGCATGCGGTGTTTATCCGGAACCAGGTTTTCCTGGTTCCCGTTTTGGTTTTCGTCAGAGCCTCTCTTCGCGCTCCGTTGAACACGCGTAAGAAGGGCTTTGGGTACGAGAATGATGTTAATTCGATAATAGACTTTTGTGTAATATAATATTTTCAGATTTCGGACAAGGGACTTTCAAATCTAATCTTGTGCAAAAATCTCCGTGAACTTCGTGTCAGCAGTTGCTATGGAGTAACAGACCGTAGCATCAAAAAGCTTATTAGACACTGTTCAAAATTGGTGGAGCTGGACGTTGGTGGGTGTCCACGGATCACTGATTCTGGACTCCAAACTCTGCTGGAGAAACCATGTGGGCAGTTGTTAAGAATAAAGTCTTGTGAAAATGTAGGTGTTTTGTTTTGGTAGTTAACTGGTACACAATTTCTGAAAAATGTTGTACTATACTACTAAGTATACTTGCGTCATTATAACGTTTTAGCTACAGTGCCTTTTCTGAATCGTTGTATATATTACCTTAACGTTTTTTTTTCTTTTTCACAGGTTACTAACGATATGATTTGGAAACTAGTAATGGCTGGTATTACTGTTAACAACATGTTTTAGGTGGGATTTTTAAATTTGCTAACTACAGTGCATCGTCTTTTTATATCTAATACTATCTGATTTATAATATCGATCGCTATGAGTAAGAGGCGTAATCTGAAACTCGATAGCAAAATTTTAAATATTCATGTCAAGAACCATAAAGTCTGGGCAAATGTGAAAATGATAACTGTAGTTATAATAGTTCCGTGCCAAATGCTAATGAACGTGCTGGATAACTGGTCTATGAATGACATAAGTAGATACCCCCGCCCCCATCCAGCGCATCCGAAGGATGCCACCTCGCGCTGATCGGGCGAGCCTGCGCCAAGCACGACTCGCGCATTGTAAATAAAGTGATATAAGTTTGAGCTGAAGTATACTTGCTAGATCGTAGGATTACATTGGTCTGGGCTGTCTGGCTACGTTCCAGCTAAATCTATACTTGCTCGAGACTTTGACAAGTAGATAGCAAGTACACTTGACCTAAAAAACGCAAAGCCAAAGAGAATCATGGCACACCTGCTTACGCAAATTTATGTAGATGATATTTATTTTGAATCTTGAAAAAACTAGTTGATCTTGTGTTTACGGAGATGATTTACCGTCAGATACAAAAGCTAGAAGAAGAGATACGCGCAAAGCATGTGACACTGTCTCACACTGAAGGTAATCAGTGCGCAAGGTTTAGACAGTGTTTTGAGGTTTTGCGCAGAGAAGAACGCCGGATAGTTTCGTATGCAGAACGGGCTCTTTCACTGTTGAATCATGAAGTTATGTGGCAAGGAATAGTAGAAGCATGCAAAATCCTAAACTCCTAAACTATCCTGAACCGGCTAGACATCGTGAGTACTTTCAAACACTCTTTGATATGTCATGTGTTGTTTGGTCTCCGAATCTGCATCCGAAAGAACTGTTTCTATTGACAATCTCATGGACTATGTTATTTGTGTGTGTAAATTAAATTATAATTCAGCTGTGTAATGTACCAAGAAAGAAATAATTTTAAAAACGCACTGCATTGTTGTCCTATTCTTTGTTCTATTGGCTACATTGCTATGACTACATACTAGATGACTATGACTATATGAGTACATAATTATGACTATATCACTATAATATGACTGTGACTATATGTCTACATCATGACTATGACTTGAAGTATATGACTATAACTATGTGAGTATGACTATATGACTGACTATAACCGCATAACTATATAACTACCCCTATTATCATGATTCGTCACCTAGGTTTCATTGCTGAGAAATCTCAACCTCGTACCCAGGGCAAAATGCCCTAGTTACGAGGTTAGAGAAATCTTTATTCTGTACTTGACCGTCCGGAAAATGACTTGCCCAAAAGTAAATATAATGTTTATAAAACAGTAAAAAACGGATTTTGAGAAAGTCTAGAAAATGTCCTACGTTTGCAGTAAGTCGTACTGTATGCTAATTTAAGTAACCGTCCCCATCATATGACATGTAGAGCGCGCAATAAAACTTATTAAATAAATTTGTGTGTACGTTTGAAACGGAATCAAATTTTCTCAGAAGTAAATATCTGTGTATATGTAATCTGACGCGGTTTCGTTGGGGGTAACCTATTGAGATAACTGACATGCAGAAAGGAAGTCGTATCGTTTTGAAAGACGTCATCAGAAAGAGGTCTGACTATTCAATAACAACAACAACAATTTATTTGCTAGGAAAGCTAGGCAATCCTACTGAATGATACTACTGAATGATTCAAAGCTACTAAATTATCCAAATCCTCGTAACGTTATACCCAATTACCCACGGTTAGTACGGTATGCCATAGCCTAATATCAAGATATGATGGTCTGGAAACGGAACTGAAGTCACTGTGTTTTGTTGTTGTTTTTTGAGTTTATGTTAATTTGTGCACAGTCACGATGACATCATTGCATTTTCCTATAATTAAAGCCTGGGTCAAACGATCTATCGTGTATTTGATTTAGGTCCGTTTTATACGTGGAATTTTGGTCGCGTCGAATGCAATTTAAGACAATAGATAATGAGATGATAAACCTCATTAAGCTTCATTATCTATTGTTTGAATTGCATTCGACGCGACCGGAATTCCGGCGACGTATAAAACGGACCTTAAATTCACAAAACGTAACTAGAACACTCATCAAACCTTAATTAAAGGACATTGGCAATAAAATTTTTTATTGCTTTAACTGAAGGAGCATGAAAAAATAAGCCGATTGGCCGATTACTGCTCTATTCTATCTCATCTGGTTCCGAAGTTATACGCAAAAATGTGCAAAATATAAATTGCTGATTTAGCACAACGTGTGACGTCATTGGTTGGGTAAGTATGTTTATTGAATAGTAAACTGATGCATTGCTCAGTTATTATTGGCTCAAATCAAATGAAATTTTGCATACAGATAGTGCATGATGAGACGCATGGGAAAATACTTCTAATTTTGTTGTCAAGGCAACACAGTTGTTCCCAGGCCCCTTACACTGATTTTGAATAACTAGTTGCATTTATCTATATGTATGTCATTTTCAAATTATTATCATGCAAGTAAACTTTTGGCATGCATAGGTATGGTACACATACTTCTGATATTATTTTATTCTTATAAGTACCATGAATAAAGCTGTTTTATAAAATTGGCGCAAGGGGCCTGGGAACGACATTGTTACCTTGGCCACAAAATTAGAAGTGTTTTTCAATTCAATGCGTCTCATCATGTACAATCAGTATGCAAAATTTCATTTGATTTGAGCCCATAATAACTGAGCTATGCTTCAGTTTAGTATTCATTAAACATATTTACCCAACCAATGACGTCACACGTTTATATTTTGGACATTTTTGCGTATAACTTCGGAACTAGATGGGATAGAATAGAGCATTAAACGGCCAATCGGCTTATTTTTTCATGCTCCTTCAGATGAAGCAATAATTTTTTTGTTGCCAATATTCTTTAATTTGTTTTGTTAATCTAGAGCTTGAAGTGTCCAGCCTCGTAACAATTCGTGACTGCCGCCAACTCTCATCAACCTTTATCCTCGTTTGACCGGGTCGGGGCTTAACTATTTACCAATCGTCCAATATGGATAGCTGAGATGAAACGTGCAACCACGATGAATAATATTTAATGAAGTTGATATTTGTACACGGCGAGGTACAGTTCAATGTCAAACAAAGGTCTTCTATTTTGTGGCATTGCTGGGCTTCAAGACCATCAGATATCTTGACAGACTTTTGGTATGCGGTGGAAAACCATGGGCGTACCGGAAGGAAAAATTTAAGGGGGCGGAAAGAAAATTGCCCGACTTTTCGCGGATTGTGCCCGACTAGTACCGAAAATTTTTTTTCGGAAAATTATTTTGGCGACCCCCCCCCCGTCGCCAAAAAAATTTCGGTCAGTGTACCATTTTAGGGGTCAAAAAAATTTTCCGGACATGCCAAAATTTTTAATTAACATCGCACAAATTTTCCAAAAAAAACTACATCAGCCACAAAATTGACAAAATTTTCAACAAAATTGACAGAATTTGTCCCATTTATTTTTATAACAAACCAAAATTGCCCGACTGTTAATCGAATATTGCCCGACTGCCCAAAAAACTGGGGGTACCGCCCCCCCCCGCCCGGTACGCCTATGTGGAAAACATCTCCAGTTGCCTATTGAATGTGGTTTGCTTTCATTTGTATGACATTGAATTACATTCCGACTACTACTCTACTGTATAGATTCAATAAAGTTCGAACTGAAGGTTGTTTCGTTTGCAAATGGGCTAACGCTTGGTTAAAAACGATTGTCTGCATGCATGGATTCCATGCTGTTAGTATTACAGTTATTATTTATGCACCGATGGATTACAACTAAGATAGATCAATGCTTCCCAGACCTTAGTGTCGCGGGCTTTTGTTATTGTTTTTGTCTTACCCCAAATCAACAAGTGCGTACCGATAAAAATTCTTTGTTTGCTACATTTCCAATAGGGATCAGATAAAAGAAGCAAGGATTCTCAAAGGATGATCTAAATATACGACGGATTACAAAAAGGTTTTCCATGTCTATTGATCTGCTCTGCCCATAATATACAGATACAGATATTGCACAGCACACTCCCTATCAGGGTTTTTTAGTGACTGGTTACATTGTGAATACTAGATAGAACCGGAACTGACGTGAAGCAGACCGAGGTAGACTACGAGCTTACAAATGGCGCTCTAAGCAGCCGCTATCAGTCCATATCTCATTAAGGATCTGCGACCTGACCTATATGTTTAACCCACCCTGCCAACTTTCCCTGTGGGAGGAAACCGGAGAAAACCCACGACTTTCGACAGAGCGTTAATTTTTACTCTTTTCACATGAGGACTGGGTTTGAGTCGCATTGAGAAAGTTCCTCACTGAGAATCGAACTCGGGACCTAAGAGGTGAAAGGCAAGTACTCTGATATGACCGCCAGCAGAAGTCTAAGCGACAATACCATGGCCCATGAAATGAATACAACTGCAACGCTACCTCCAACTGGAAATTTGGAATCAAACTTGAAGGCCAGTCCCAGTCTTTTCACGCATGGCCAATCCCAATGAAGAGCGTGGTGAATCCAGCTCGTACACAGAGCATGCCCGTTCGCAGGTTATGGTTGGGCATAAATTGGGCCACGTTTCACGTTTATGTTCACGGTTACTGTGCGTTTTACACGTTAAAGACTTTTGTTGAAATTATATACTTGAAACTATCGTCTCGAGTTTGCGATCGTGTATTTCGTTGCCGTTGGTTTTGTCAGAATTTGTTTATATTCTGAACTATTTCGCCACGTGCGTTTGGAGCGTTTTCCAACCGATTCATCAAATTTTCTGACTATACTCACACGTAAGCCTACGAACTGAATTTGGTCCTGTCGTTTAGAAGTAGTGAGGCTTATATAGCTCAAAACGTTCCATAGATGCTGCACTTATTTAGGTAAGACTTCCTATCAGACTTTACTTTCATTCTTTTTTTATAAACACGAAGGACTTTACCCCCAGTGTCTGGGGGACAGTGGGGGTCAGATTTAGCTTGAAGAAAAGATACCCAGTTTATCTGAAGGTAGCGTATTTCACTGGGTTGAGCGGATGCTCTCCTCACTGCAAAATGATTCCCCATAATTAAATCCCTTATTATCTCTAAATATTACCAGTTCTGCATTTGGCAAATTTCCTTGAACTGAGGAGTTGGATCTCTTTAATTTATAAGGATGTTTTAAAGGAAACAAGACGCCTGCTCAGGCGTTCACACTGACCTGAAAATGACGACATACGTGCTATGGTGCAATAGACAAGAATACAAATCGTGTACCTTAAATGCAAAGCGTTGTGTGATCCTGAGGAGATGTTTTCGTAATGTCCAATGAAACACAAGTATTACTCGCAAACACAAACGTTATCCATAAATTATGCACATGGTCTCTGAGCATGTGATGCATTGTTTACATTCCATGAGTTTGTAAGTATGTAACGCATAACATTCGAAAAACTCGGCGATCCAGATATCACATTTACCAGACGTTGCACGAAAAAATACAACCAGTCAATTTCCAAGAAAGTGCAGAGGAGATTGCAGCTAGAGTAGAATATTAAAATCCAAAATCCACAGAAAAACGCGGGAAAATTCGTTGACAAATGAAGAAATTGTTTGAGACTGAAATAGTCACTCATTGAATGGCCGCCATCTTGAAAACTGATTTGTATAGTAAACTGAAACGACTGGAACCTGAGCCTGCGATGGGCTAACGCAAACACGATTTCTCGACGACGAAAAAAACAGAAGAAAACTGGAAAACACAGAATAAAACAGAAAATTAAGGATTTAAGACACTTGACTTTTCAGGTCAGTGTAATGAATTGTTTTTAAGGAATTTCTAAGGATTTTTTAGCATTTACTAGGAGTTACTATCGCGCGCAAGGAAATTGCTGCTTTTTTGCCCCGTGAACTGAATGCAAAATTAACTTGTATAGTTATACGTACACATGCTATGTTTATGCTTCTAGACTATCTAAAGGGAAGTTTACTTTTGACCCAATGACCTCATTTCCATATGTTTCATCATTGGTTGCATGGCAGGCCTGCACATGAATGTTATATCCCCTATGTTTCCTGCACAAATTTGTTTCTCGGTAATTATTTAAGCTCGTAACATGAGTAAATAACCAACATGAAAATGAGGCCATTGGGTCAAAAGTAGATAAACAGCATTAGCTGGCAATGCAGCTTACGTAGTATTAATTATAACTCTGTCTAACGGCCAAAAAATTTATACTGTGTTTCGCCAGACGCTTTTACTTGACAGTAGTAGAGTACTATATATCAGTAAAATGGGTTAACAAACCTATCTGCTAATGTCTCTTATTAACCATTAGCTGACTTTAGTATTTACTGTCTACAAACGGCAGACAATTTTACTTGTCAGTGGGTATATGAGTACTGTCAGTAAATGGGTTAACCGGCGACTATATAACATATTTCAGATTGAGCTAGTTAAATTCTCGGGAAACATTTTGTCAAAACTTTTTCTTAAGATTGGCTTAGAAACTACGTTGGAGTAGGGTTAGGTTAGGGTTAGGATTAGAGTTGGTGTTTGGAATAAGGTTAGAGTTAGTGAAACCGTTGCTTTGTTGCGATTTTTCACTCTGAGACCAGCGAAATAACCTCTTCTACCTAATGAACCCCCTGGAAAATGGACCGACATCTCCACTGACAGCAGTTCAAGATGGTTACTGGACACGAGATAACAAGAACGTCATGTAACGTCAGGAATTATATTAGAATAATATTCAGTCAAATTAGCTGTTATTTATGCAAAAATACTAACTGCGGAAATTTGTTAATGAATATATTCCTTGGCCAACATGCAAACTTCTTTCGACGATGCTGGTCGAGCCGGGACCTAGCCGATCTCGTTTCCCGAGCCTGCGATCCTCGGAAGGAACGTGAGGCTCTGGGATAACCCGTGTCAGGGAGGAATCCGATTGGCCGTTGAAATGGAATGTGCAGCTCAATCTTTAGCCAGGATTCCTGGCTTCCGACAACGGATTATCCCAGAGCCTCACGTTCCTTCCCGAGAATCGCAGGCTCGGGGAACGAGATTGGGACCTAGCGAAGCATCTGAAGTTGGGAGGGTGTTGGATGATTTGACCTGAAATTTGGACTTCAATGTTAAAAATTTACCTGAAGTGTACCCTGCGAGCAGAGCCTTATTTTCGTTTCTTCGGCGAGGGGGAAAGGAGACCTTTCAAAAATGGTTATCATTGCACAAAAATAACGACTTTATTATGCAAATTTTACCCGAAAATGTCAAAAGCTAAACATGAATTTTACCTGGTTTTACCGAGTTTCGCAGTTGGAGTGGTTGACCCCCCCCCCCCACACACACACACACATGCACACACACACCGGTCCCTACGTCCCTGTGGTCGAGATCCCAATTCCCAAAAAACTACCCGCTAGTCAGCCTAGACCTAGGCCTTCTATTTTTATTTATATTTTTTTAATATTCAGCGCTTTTCACATCAAAAGACTGGGACTAGGTGATTTGGGGGCGGGGCGGAGGAAGGACACAAGCTTGCTTCCTCCGCCCCGCCCCCAAATCACCTAGTCCCAGTCTTTCCCTGTGAAAAAGCGCTAAATATTAAAAATATATAAATAAGACTAGAACTAGAAGGCCTAGGTCTAGGCTGCCCGCTAGTTAGGGGCGGACCATTAGAAAAGTGATGGGGGAGGGGGGGGGGGGGGGGGGGGAGGGAAAAAACAAAAAAAAAATTCGTGCAAGGCAAATTAACTTTAAAAAAAATTCCCGCATGATCAAATTCGAGGAAAAAAAATTCCTGCAGAGCGCAATGAAAAATATAATTAAATCATTGTTGGCGAGATTGTTCATTGTTGGAAAACAGGGCCAAGCTTTATTTTATTCTGGACTTGCAATCCACGATGTTAGTCATCTTTCAACAAAAGTAGGTCGTTTAATATCTTCTATAGACGTCTTTAGAAGATTATAGAATGGTGGGCCATGTAGCCGCAAATTCAATTGCGGTGCCTTTGGCTTTGCATCATTTGGAATGGTATATAAGAATTGGACGGCTTCATGTAATCATGTATATCTTTTAATCAGAGTCAGACACAGGTATTAAACTGACTCGCACAGAGTTACTACTGAAATCGTAAATTCGTAAAATAGATTGGAACTTGAAGTTGAAAACGTATTTTGTATAAAATATGTGTTTTTAATAAAAAGTCTGGTATTGGGGTTTGGCTTTGGGTGAATGGGTGTGGCTAGGTCTGAGGAAAATGAGAGATCTTTGTCTTTTGACTCCATGGCTGTATTAAAATATATAATAGTTTTCTACAACTTTTCAAAAGTAATTGTTCAAGGAATTTAATCACATTATTTATTGAAAGAACAGAAAATAGTTAGTCTTTTTCATACGTGTTACTTGTGCTTTGAAAACTTCTAGTTTCATGGAAAAAAAATTCGTGCAAATAATTTGGTGCCAAAAAAAATTCCTGCAACGCCAAAGCAGTCGAAAAAATATCGTGCATGCAAGAAAAGTCCCCCCCCCCCATCACTTTTCTAATGGTCCGCCCCTTAGGAAATTGTCCTGAATCTGAGGCATTTTTACCACCGATAATCTAAGGAATTCTTGGTGTGGGAAGTGGCAGCACTGATTTGCCTGCCGAGTTCCGTTTTATTAAAATTGTCAACAAACTGTTTTCAAATTGAAATTTCCAAACTACAGAAAGTGGCGTCGTTTACAAGGTATTTTGTGCGTTCTAGTTTGTATTCAACAGTTACTCTAAATTTGAGCGTCGGTTCCCTGACGAGCAGGGGTAGTACGAAATTTATCACTGGTGGAAATATGGCAATGAGCAGCACTCGTGCGAAACCAGTTGTGGGGGTGATTTCAGAATTCTTTGTGGGTTCCACAAGTATAGATACGTTGGCTAAACATTGTCCTTCTGTATCGATTGTTGAGATAGATCATACAGGTAAGAAAATAGGACATTATTTTGAGCACCATTATTTTGAACTTTGCACTGAGCTATACTTATTACTGGAGGAAGTGCCATAAATTTTAATTTGAACAACTGCAGATCCAGAGATTCTACTGATAAACAACGAGACATGAATCTATATCCCCCTATAACTATAATTAAACCCATGGCAATTATGGCTATTAACCCCCCTCCCCAGTGCAATGCTCAACTGGCTAACCAGACTTGAGTTGATTTACTGGAAATCAAGATTCCCCTTATTACATTTTAGTAGCGCTTTGCATTGTGGTTATAGTGGTATCACTGGTATTCAAGATTGCTCATTTTCATCCTGACCCCTGCAAGAAATTTTAAAAAAGCTAGGGTCAGGTGCACGATAGCCAACAGCAAAATATTTGCGAAAACATTCAATATTTGTGATATCATTATAACCACAATGCAATTAAAGCACTACGAAAACATAATAAGGGGAATCGTCAATTAGGGTGGTTAAACCCCTCCCCTAGAATCTCTCTAACCCATCTTATAAAGTGTTCAACTCCTCTTATAAAGTGTTCAACCTCACCAACATTCCTTTAAAACAAAAATTAAGTCTTTAACCTGAATGCCTAACCCCTGCTGAGTCTGCTGAAGCTTGCTCATTGCCGTGGTGCCACTTGCACTCACTAGAAATTTTTCACTCCTCCTTTTACAGTGCGTCTACTGTAAGTGGGGCCACTTAGAGAACACTAACCAATCGCATTGCAGAACAGAAAGAAAAATCTAATCAAACTAAAGCTCGTCCAATCAAAAGAAAGATTCAGGAAGCCATTAACTGCAATGTTTACTTTTACATGTCTATTTTTACCGTTTGACATTCGTTTATTTGTTCGAATTGTTTTTGCCCTAATGCTGATTGGCTAATGCGCCGTTTGTTGATTTTTTCACTTTCTGTTCTGCAATGTGATTGGTTAGTGTTCTCTAAGTGGCCCCACTTACAGTAGACGCACTGTAAAACAGAAGGTCAGAGGTTTGATTCCCACCATGCAGTTACACAAACTTATCAGCTACACGGTGTGGACATATATGAGTGCATAGCACCAGAAACAAAAAAAAAAAATCAACAGACTGAGATCCGAAATATCACGCTCTCGAACCAAATTGACCTCATAGCTTAGTTGGTAGAACATTGGATTAGCTTACCCTGTGTGGACACACACAGAGACAACATCGCAAACATACATCTTCACTGAGTGCATTACACCGGCAACATAAAACCTAATCTCTATGCATGCTGTTTCTCAAAGTTTCAGTGGTCTAGATTGTGTGGGTTTGCAATTTGCAAATAGGGCCTGAGACAAAGTAAAGTTTCTATTTGATCAAAATGTCTCAGGGGAAATGTGAATTTCACATAATAACAATAACAAACTAATTATAGTTGAAAGTGCTAATTATATACCCTGAGCAATAGTATATAATTATACAAGTAATTAAAAGTATATGGTCAAAGCGTGCCAGGAATAGACATTATTAATTAGGCAAAAAAAAAATATGTGGGTTTCCGGTTTCCCGACCCTACCTAGGTTTTGGACGTCGAAATCCCGACCCTAAACTTTTTATTGGATCATGCTTGTAAGTGTTTCCACTTAGAGGAAAAAGTTTGTGGAAAATTGAAATTTGAGGCAATAGTAGGGAAATTTATCTTTCGATGTGGAAGCACTGACTAAACAAAATGGCGTCCGCTTGTAAGGAAAATTTTAAAAAAAAGTTAAAAAAAAAGTTAAAACCGACCTACCCTACCTAAGTTTTTATAAGAAGAAACCGGAAACCCACATAATTTTTTTTTTGGCCTTATATAATTATGTCTATTCCTATGATACGATAATTAATTAATTGTGTTCTCTGACCAGAGTATTTATTTACTGTACATGGTTTGAAATAGCTGTCGGCAATAGCTGGCAGTTTTAGAACCGTGCCGGCGATTTTTAATTTCAATTAAAGCATAGGAGATTGGCAAAAATATTTATTTACCAATGACTCGCTCACATGCAATAACGCATACATATAATTAACAGTTGAATGTATATTTAAATAGATATCATCATGACATCGACTGTAGTGTCTATAGTGAGAGGAATCCAAAATGAACTGAGCACCAGATTTTGTAAACAGTGACAGATTTTTAGTCGTTTACAACGTTTTTATAAATTTATTAATATAGCAGTAGATTATTTAACTTCCCTAGCTTAATAGGACCAAACTTAAACTTATTGTATTAAAAAAACAATATTTTCTTTTTGTTTTGAACTGATTCACACAGAACTTAAAGTGCATATGACGTGAAAATTTTTATTTTCTTAAATAAAAGAACTCTTTAAGCTGTAGTGTAACTTATTTTTCAGTTTCTTGTTTTTATGGTTTGTTCCCAAGATATTTCAGTTTTGTTTGACATGTAAATAAGTATGAATATGTCTGCTAATTTATGACGTCACTTTGGTTGCAAGCTCTTTAATTTGGTTGAATATCACTGCTATCATCCAAGATGATAATTTCAAACTTCACTCACTGGTAAATGTGATGAAACACTGGAGAAAAACGTGAATTGATATCTACTGTTTTTAGAGTTAAGTGTAAGTTGAGCTTGCAACCAAAGTGACGTCATAAATTAGCGGACATATTCACACTCATTTACATAATAAAACAAATTGAAATATCTCGGGAACAAACCATAAAAACAAGAAACTGAAAAATAAGTTACACCACAACTTAAAGAGTTCTTTCATTCAAGAAAATAAGAAATTTCATGTCATATGCACTTTAAATTATTGTTAATGTTTGTTCCTACACCAAATAAAATGTTTGCTGAGTTCTTGCAAATGTTGTGTTGGTTTACAACACTATTATTTGGCTTATGTCCGCTCCAGAACAAAACTAAAGTTTTCTTGGAAAACAGCCAGCAAAAATTTTCACCTACAAAAAACAGCCTACAAAATTTGACATATTTTCAGAACGTTATTTCGAACCCTGATTTATTAAAAGCTTTTGGCCACCTTGCTGTGGTCTTCAACAGCTGTACCAATGATTAGTTTGAACAGTTCATTTATTCTATAATCATTGTTAAAATTTTAATAAATATCTAATTGGCATTAATTGAAAAGACATGATTAATATTTCTTTGTCTTGACTAATAATTAGTCCAATCAGGTGAATTGCCAGATTTAATGGCCAGACAGGGGTTTTTGTTAGGGGAAAGGAAAATGACCTGATCTGCATGAGGCTAATACATTATTGCTCTGCAGTCCCAGAGGCTGTGAATTTTATTTCCATCTTCTATACAGATTCTGCACTGGTTCCTAACTAATTACCTAGGTAATTCATCTTTTGATTAAACTGTACAGTATCTAAACTCGACCAATAGATTAAAATAGCCGTTTTTGTTATGCCTGCCCGTCAACTAGCTTGAATACCAAAATTACGTCATTGCAAACAAAGAATTAGTGGAGGCTAACTAGCGATGGAAAAAGCTCATTTTTTAAACAAGCTGACGTAATACTAGCCTGCTCGCACCCTGAATCACTTAATCTATTCTGAGAAATCTTTGTACATCTAGGTGGATAGCGCAATCCGGCTTTCGTACAAACCGGATAGTGGTTTTTAGAAGCTTTTAAAGCTTTCTTAAATTGGCTGTTGACTGGTATAACCCAGATTAAACTTTAGTCTATAAATTTAAAGTTTCCTTGATCCATTAATTGTGGATCCATATTCGATCCATATCACTTTTCAAGCATTTTTACAACCCTTGCAAAAAAAATTTATATTTTTTATTAGTTGGTTGGCCTATATAGGTGCCTATAGGAAATGTTCCCATTCCCTATAGAAGCCTTTATAGGCTATACATGTAGGTCACCTATAGAAAATGTTCCAATTGCCTATAAAAACCTATAGGTTTCCAGTAGGAACCTATAGGTTGGCCTATAGGCCTGGCCTATACACTTTTTTTGTATCGTCCATCGCACAACCGACCCCAGGTTATTATTTCAATATCGATTTTAATATTTCTTTCGATTTGTTGCTATAGTCATCTACAGTATTAGATACCTCACGGACTCCACAAAGCTGTAAAGTATTTCTATATATATTCTCAACATCAAGTAAAGTTTGTCATTATTTTTTTATAATAGGGTATAGATAGCCTACAGACTATATACAACGGTTTATCATTGGTGATATTCAGCCTAAAAAACAAGAAACGTATGATGTTTACAAACAAAATATATGTAGGCCTAGATGATTGCATACTGACAAAATTAGATATGATTACATTGTGTTGCACCATAGCTTAAATCTGGCAACAAAATACGAAGTTTGCTCTTCTTATGAAGAAACTTCATCAGGAACGTACAGCAAGATGAACTTGCTGTCAGATTACAAAATCCAATTCGATGAAATTCAGTTACGGCTGCTCTAAACTAAAATAATTTCTTCACGTGAGTAATGTTCCTCGGGATGTTGTATTATTTTGTAATGATGTGTCTTTTGCCTGGTTTTATTTCATGTGCATGGTTGCTATGCTTGCATGCTTTTGTGTCGTAGCGAGTTCGACTTATTGCAAATATACTGAGTTCGAATATCCAAATATATAGTATGTCTTTTCATATTGCACTTATACTTTGGTACTGGGGAAGAAAAAGTGTTCGCTGTTATTTTGCTAATTCTACTTTGCTAATTCTGGGGACTATCGTTTTCAATTTCCTGTCTGTACCGATCTAGGATTACGGACTCCTCTATTCTCCTCAGTATTTTACTGACGAGAATAGATGAGTCCATAATCTTACATCGTAAAGCAAAAAAAGAACGCAATCGCTGGTTCAATGATTTCCCCTTCCCAAGTCTACAATGTTTTGGATACAATGTTGACAAGTTACACCAGGAAGTTGGCAGTGGACTGGTGGAGAATTTGCAGGCCTGGTTAAAATATTCACTTTGCCATTTAACATAAATATTTGGAGAAAGAAAAGAAAGATATTGCAAAAGTTTTACCAGATTTGTAATAACGTGAAAAGTTTAGCAATCGTATTCCCAATTGTTTTGCACTTTATACGTGTTGTGTACTTGCAGTATCGATTTATTTCCTTGCTGTTTGTATTGTATTTCTCTTTCTCATAATATTAGTAAGTGGTTATTCTCTATTCCATGTGGTAAGAATGTCAAACCTGATTCGAAACTTGGAATGTAAAATCGTCTACTCTTGCTGTTCAGAATTCTTGGGTTTCTTTCACCTGACTGGCCTTTTATTCTTTCTCCATGTTACTTTGTACGTAATGATAAACACGATACAGTCTTTCCTTTTAGGATTGTTTCTAAACCTTATTTACTTCATTCCCTTTTTCTCATTTTTTTCTCTCCTAACATTCCACCGTTGCAGTTATTGCAGGTCTATGGAAGAGAAATCTTTTGTATTAAAACGGCTAATTTACGAGGCTTGTCGATACGTGCAGGGCGTCAGTAATGGCTGCATACTAAATACACATCCCAAACGCGAGGAAAAAGTTTTACCTGTGGTGTCCAAAAAGCTATGTGATAAAATCAGAGAAGTATGGTACCATTACGATGCGAACTTATTTTATTTTGGATTGAAATTGTTGTGATCTTTTATATTCAATGTTATTGGACAGACAGGTTTAGTTCAAGTTGTGACAATTACTGCAAGTCTTAATATCATGCCACACGTACTCGGTATTGTAGCCTTCAAAACAAGCGAAGAAAGCAAAAAAGCATGCGAGGAAAAGTTGAAATTAAATGTGAAGTACATGGTGGAAGATTTACTTCTTGATGATCCTGGACTGTGATAATGCAAGAGAATAATGGCACGACATCTGAGGAAAGGGTTGAAGATTATGAACTTGTTCAGGTCTGGTCTGATTTGAATCCAAATGAAGATGATGACGTTGAAGATCTGGTACAGGGGAATAATGACACAACTGATGAAGAAAATGTCCGAAATGCTTAACATGTTAAAGCTAGCTCTGACTTGAATCCATCTGAAGATGATGACGCAACTTTCGGTCCCTGGCAGGAAGTGAAACTGCGGCCCTGCTATTCCGGTGCAGCGCTCTAAACAACTGAGCTACAGAAGCCAGTTGTCGAGCTCTAACCACAAGTTCATGTATATATACTAGGAAACTACCATGTATACAGCATGTTATGGGTAAATCAGTATCAAGATTTTGTGGCATCTCATTCGAATGAATACTATTTCATGGGTATTGCAGATGGAAATTGACGGGTGGAAATTTTTTACATTTACTAGACTTAACCAGGAACAGAAGGGTCCCTAAGTTGCATTTTTCGCTTCTGGAGACGAGTTAAATTACTTTAAAGCCAAATAATATCCGTCATTTTCAAAGATCATTGTTGCCATAGCAACGGCAGTTGTGTAATTTTGTGACAATATTCAAACCATTAGATGTTTGTTTTACATCAGTAAAATACTTTTTGTTCTACAACAAGTAATAATTGCCCAAATATACGGATCTAAATCGTGAATCTTTTGCAATACTAAAAAAGTGTTTATGTATAGGCATAACTGAGTAGCTTTTTCGTGTTTACTGTATTTGTGCTTGGTTGTGTTGCATCTCAACACCAAGATTGAAAAATAATTTTCTTCCTATATATCCTAATAAGATTAGTAATGCTAAATCTCTGCCGAAATATAATGCCCTAGCTGGCCATAGTTTAAGGAAAAACGTATGTAATCCATATGTTGTTGCGCCGATAGTGGGGCATGCGTGCTAGGGTTTCATGATTCAAATTTTAAAGTTGCCATTCTTCAACCTAACAAATTTCTTGCGGGCGATAACCCTACAACATTACCAAAATACGTTAAATTAAATAGAGAGGTTAAGATACCCCGGTTTCGGTGTACGGGTACGGGTAGCACGACTTTGGTTAGCAATATTTTCGATGTCTGTACCTTTATCCCCGAGCCGACGGCGCGAAGCGCCGTGCGAGGGTACTAATTCCCCCCGGCTATTTACACCCGGGGAAACGAAAGCATTAGCCAAGTCTAAAGTTCATCAAATATCGCGGGCGTGGCTCACCAACGAAGTTTCGGTGGGTGGTCATCTTCACTGATCTCAAAAATATGGCGGACTGTCATGAATAGCGGACACTGATTGGTCCAATTTACAGTTTGCATTATAACGACTGCATGACGACAGCGAAACAGCAAACATTTCTTGATTTGATGATTGATAAATTTTTTGCAAATATATCTTATTTTTGCTCGCATTTTTGCAAGATTTTGTAAATTTCAAGAAAGAAAAGACTAAAGAATGGGCTAAAAGAAGGGAGCCGACGTTAACAAAGGTAAGTTTGTTTTAAATATTTATTTTATAATTGTTTTAAAACCCGACGGCCTTTGAGTATATGATAAAGTTCATTTCTTGCAAGTTGTATTTTAGCAAGATTTTGTAAATTTCAAAACCTTTCTGAGAGCCAAAAACGTCTAAAAACGTCTAAAAGAATAGAGCAAAGTCGCCGACGTTAGCGAAGGTATAGTCGTTTTAAATATTGATGTATTTTTTGTCTTATGAATATAATTGATATATTTATAACTGATAGTGGTGGGCGATACGGCGAATATCGAACTAAACCTATCATTGCGTATATAAGTGAAAAAAGACAGCATATAATTTCAGTGTAGTTTTATTAACTACTTTTTCTTTTGTATATTAAAGTATTTAAATAAAGAGGAAAGCAAAGTTATTTTCATGCGAGAATTTGAAATCAGCTTATTTCAAACTCAATGACAATGTTTACCGATAATTCGATAAAAGGCCGTTTAGTTTTGAGAACATTTTAAAACGTTTTGCGAAGCGTTTGTGGTTGAATTTTACATTAAATTGATGCTTATATTACGTATAATAACATACCTGGCATACATATGTTTGGGAAAAGTGATATTTTGGGGGGATTTTTCAATTTTAAAATCAGGTTTAAAACTATTCTTAAAATTATCGTGTTACCATGACAACTACTTTCAATTCTTCATAATATTCAAAAACATAATGTTTTGTCAGTAAGGCGAGGGTTTCTGCATGCATGTATTTTCTAGTTTGTAATTAAGGTGCACATTTTCGCATTATATCATTGTGTGTTGCAAGAAAACAGAAAACAGAAAAAGTATGATCGAATTACAGACATCAGTAAAACACGATGACACTACTCGTACCCGTACACCGAAACCAGGGTATCTTAACTTCTTTATTAACACAGTACCCGTTCGTTAATTAAACGTTTTTCAGCTTATTGACTTTACTTATTTAAAATGTGCTAAATACTTTTAATTTTAAGTCTTAAAGGACATTGGCAACCAAAATTTTTATTGCTTATATCTATTAGGTATGCTTACGGAATACTTAATTTTATATTTTGGCCGGTTTGTCGCATTTAGTTGTTGAGAAAATGTAATAAAAAGTTCAACAGTAGTCCGCCATTTTGAAAATAAACACTTGTGCCACAGCATACATTATCTGACGTCATTAGATGGGTAAACACAATTTCATGACTATAAAACAATACCGAGTATTACCACGCGTAGTGCACTTTGAGCCTAAACGAAGGGCAGAAACGTTTTACCAAGTATGCTCCTTATTTGTAACACTATTTCTGATAGTATATCAGTCCTAGTCCGTGTTAAATAAACGCAGTAATTCGAGTGTAAACAAGGCAAACACTAATGCAATATTTTATGATCAATTACCTGTATTGTAAATTGCGCCATTCCTTGCTTTCCCAGTCGCTCGATATGTTTTTATCTGATAGTGTAGGCTTCTCTTGTTTGATTGCGAAAAGTATTGGCCAGTATAACGCTCAAAACGACATATTTTTGGCTAACACGACACGCACGCAATAGAATTCTCACTTGTAGTTTTGGTGCTACCCATCTAATGACATCACAAAATTTGTTGACCTTCGAAGGTCATTTTTTCCAAGATGGCGGCGACACACAAAGTTTGCATGCATTTTACTCCTAGAGTAAAATGTTCGAGAAGGAAATGATAATATTTTCATAGTTAGGTTGTCAAGTAGGATTGAAATAGCCAATAAAATTTTTCGTTGCCAATGTCCTTTAATGTAAAAACTAGTCAACCGATATCTTTTCGTTGTTTCCCAAATCATTATAGGCCACTTACTAGTTGGTAAAAATACTTCATGTATGTTAACGTTTGGTCATAAGCTGTCTCGGATAGATAGTGCGTATATGTATATATTGCATAAAAAGATACTGACGACTTATGCATGCATGCACAGGGCCGCAGAGAGGGGGGAGCAACGGGGGGAGATTGCCCAGGGCCCTAGTCATTTTTTTGGGTGAAATATTTCCGCGCAATGGGCAAGATATTTGGGTTTTTTTGGCAAAGTACCGAAATTTGGTATGAAAAATTGAGGTAAAGTCGCTGGAAAGCAATTACAACGTACTCGTCCGAAGAAATTTTTCCCTAAAAATTGGGGCGAGGGAGTTGTTGTCCGGAAAAAGTTTTGAAATAGCGGCCCCTAAAAGAATTTGGCCCGGGCCCCCGCCAAGCTCTCGGCGGCATTTTTAGTACAGTTGTAACTTGTATAGTATACTTCTATGCATGCAATCATCAGTTTCGCTTATGAATTATAATTGAATGTATGTATGTAATGCAGCTATAAAAAGTTCCATATTGGATGCATGCAAAGTAACTATAAAGTAACAATTTGTTTAGTACGTTGCCTTTTCCCGTTGGATGAGTGAATGAAACCTTTAATTTAAATTCGAGGTAGCCCTTGCAGGTAAAAACGAAGTTCTACTATTTACGTGCAAACATGTACGAATAGCCGCCAAATGGCGCTTAATCCTGCTGACACGGTACTAATTAAAAAAAATCTGTTAATTAGAAGTCTTAAAAACTAGTCAACCGATACGTCTGCCTCTTCAGCTTTATATGCATGCACACTCACAATAATTTAGACCGTTCTAACGTTAAAATATTTAATAGCATTTAAGTTAAAATTGGGAAAAGTGCAGTTGTTAAAGAACAAAGTTGTGAACATGTATAATCGTAATCATGAACCTTGAGTATATACAAGTAGACATCAATGAAGACTGCACGACGTTAAAAATTTCTATATATCCAAAGCATTATACCTCATTGAACTATGAATAAACTGGAAGGCTAACTCCTATGATGAAGGCCTAAAAAATTCGGTCAAAAGTTTGTTTTTGAGCAAAAATTTGCAAGAAAAACACTTTTCCCATGGAGAATACTACAACGATTGGGAAAGTTATGAGAAATAGAAGTATTTTTAAATTATTAGTTTTGCAAATTGGCGATTGGAATCATCCGACTTTTACGTAAGGTCGCGGAAGACGTGTTTCGAGATGGGAGCTGTCCTATTTCTTTCAACAACCTATCATTTAGGACTTTTCTTCTTTCAAACAGTATTCTTGTTTCCAGGACGTGAAGAGCCTCGTTATATATGTTAGCTCAGGATGTATAACGCGTAATGCCCGTATTGCGATGCGGTTTAGGCTAGACATTTGAGTTTAGGTGGACTCCCTATTTCCAACCGAGCTTCCGGCATGGAAAATGCATACTCATGTTAGTTAGAATTACATGCCTAACATAATCATGACGAAACTACAGAATGCAAAGTTTGACAAAAAGTGCCTGTACAGCAACAACGCACTCCGCATCCATTCTCCGTACTGTGCACAACGTCCTTCACATTCCATCCTTTCTACCATGCCGCGCATGGTTGAGTTTATATAATATCCCACTCAGTTGTCAATCATCAGAGACCACCGCTGGCAATCATAGCTGGGGTATGTTTATATAAGGTGGATAAAGATTATCTCACTACCATTGCAGCAGGTGCGATTTGGTTGATCAGATTCGTTCCTGCAAATCATTTAAAAAATTACGGTTTCGTAAAATTTATTCCTAAAAATATGATTTTACAAGCATTTTGCCTGTTTCTTGCATTCCTTCATCAAGACACCTCCGCATCGACCTCCGAATGCGACTCGTCCAAACAGCTGGTCGTGGCGGTTTTACCGGATAACGAATACTACAAGAATAGTTTTCCCGATATTGAATATTTCATTGAACAAATGGCACAAGGAACGCGCGGTTTGGACCACTTTATTGTTTTGTACTCTGAGGACTGGGACAATGAATTCTACGAGCAAGGCTACGACTCCGTCTATGGAGAAAAGCGCTCAATCTTTGGTTTACCATTTGGTGATAACACATTACGCATTGTTTCCAACTACAACCTAGATCTTTGGGCGAGAGATTTCGGACTCGTGGTTCCTGCAGAACAAGTAAAATTCACATATCTACCGGAATACCTAAAGCCGAAAGATGCGGAATTTTCCGACGCGCAGTTCAATGGATTATTAAAGAATTTGGGTATTAAAGTAACCCACAGTGACATTGTGCTGGATGGCGGGAATGTTGTGGATAACAACTGGGACAAAGCTATCATTTCGGAGAGAATTTTAGAGGAAAATAAAGGGAAAACCAAGCAGGAATTGAAAATTGCATTAGAAAACCTGCTGAATATGAGTATAGCTTTCATTGCAGATCCAGACGATACGACTGGTCATTCTGATGGTATTGTCTCGTTTATCGAGGACGACGTAGTTCTCATCGGCGACTACAACGATCCTGAATACTACACCGATGTCGAGAACTCAATCAAAACCGCCTATCCTGATGTTAAAATCGTCAGACTAGGATGCAAAGTTGCCACATCTAGTGCGACAAGTGATAAGAATTGGCGTGGATTTAGCTCTGCTGTTGGTAGCTATGTGAATATCCTGGTGACCAACAACGCAGCATATGTACCGCAGTTTGGGAAACCAAAGTGCGACAAGAAAGCTCTCGACTTGGTCAAAGCTAATACCGACAAAACAGTTGTACCGATCGACACATCCAAGCTCTCTCACATGGGTGGAAGTGTGCGGTGCATGACGTATCAAGTCGAAACCTGCAATCCAGTTGCCAAGCGCCTGCTAAAAGAAGCCCGTAGAATGATGAATGGTGACTAATCATTGACATGTTAACATTTAAACATTATTTGTATTACCTATACTAACCACGTTTCTATTAAAGTGTATATGACATAAAATTTCTTACTCTTTCTCGACAAGTGGTTTCGTTTGAATTTTTCTAATGTAAATATCTTACCCCTTTTAAAACAAAACCCACCATTGAAATCCTCACAAAATAACCTTTCGAACGGGGGTTCAAGTGCCGTAAAAACATTACACAAACCGAAACAATCATATATTTATACTCACCGCTTGGCCAAACATTCAAACGGGAAAAAAGAGAAAAAGTTGAATATGAGTTGAGTTTGTATTCAAGCGCTTTCGTGTAGAAAGTTTCGTATGAGTACGGCGAGTAGGAATATTTATTTCGAATTTTTCAAGAAATCGGGTTTTTGGCAAGGTATGCATGCGCGTGTATTGCGTAATACTTGGCCGATAAGGAGCTCCTTTAGCCGGAATGACGTCAAACTCACGTGTATAGTTGCACTTTGACCTGTGGAATCCATTTCTGGCATTTGCCAGAAGTCATACCATTAAAACAAGAAACGGAAAAATAAGTTACACTACAGCAAGAGTTCTTTCATTCACGAAAATGAGAAATTTCATGTCATATGTACTTTAAGTACTGTCTAGTGTACAATTAATGCAAATTACATTTTGAGATTACTACATTCTTATATACGTTCTTCTTGATACAGCATGAGTGATATTTTTTAGTTGTCTTTTAAAAGTCAACCTATACTTGAACTTTTATTTTAGCCAGGAAAAAGGAAAATGGGCGGCTCTATTTCGTGTTTGGCTTTGCCGTAATTGACTTATTGATTATTAATTCAGCACTAATGAACCATGTTTGTCCATGCGTTGGCAGCGTTTAAAAAGTGAGCGATGAGAGTGGATGCAATTTGTAGATGGTATATTAGAAGATAAATTTCTATACACTTTTTTGACCTAACCAGGAGCATTTTCGAAAAATGAAACTTCAGGCCCTGTAAGGTTTTTTATTTATACAACAACTCCCACCCACTATGTTACGAAAATCACAATTTTGAATTTTGCGTGAAGAAAATTTTTAACATTCAAACATCACACTATAGCGGCTAGCCTGGTTTGTTGCAAAATATAATACAACGATAACTCCGTTGTATTGTAGCCTATTTTATGAAAATACTCGATGGTTCCCGCAATTTTGGTGCAAAGGAACCTTACTTTTCATGATTACAATATGTGAGATAATTCGAAAACTCCTCATTACACTTGCCTGTAGGCCAAGTGTCTTAAATCCCTCTTTTTTTTTTTTTTTTTCGTGGAGAAATGGAGTTTGCATTAGCTCATCGCAGGCTCAGGGTGCAACGTGTTCCAGTGACATATTCAGTTCAGTTTCAAAATGGCGGCTTTTCACTGAGCGATCTAATATATGTTTCACACAGTTTCGTTGAATTTTCAAAGAATTGTGCCGGTTTCCTATGGATTTTACGTTGTGTCGCACTCTGGCCTTTCTTGCGTGTTGAATTAGTGTGTTTTTCTTTGTGTAACGACTCGAAAACCCCAAAATTTGGATCCAGCGAATTTATACAATATAGTGGAATATAAACAAGGACAAGTTAAAGGTTTGACAGTTTGACTTTTTAATTAACAAGTATAAATATACGTTGTAGGCTCATAAACACATGCGTTGTGCTCTTAATAATATCTTATCTTAATAATAATAATTATAAATTTGCACCTAATTACATTAATTTGCGCCAAATTACTTTCTAATTCATCATATATATTACTATAAAATGTATGTTTTCGATTGTATTCAGCGAGGTGGCGTTGCGTGCTGCGAAGTGAAACGTGATGCGGTTCGATTTGTTTTTGGAACAAGATCCAACTTTCCCCCCACTTTTTTAATTCTCAAATTGTTTATTAGATGTTTACTGGTTGGGGTTAGAGAAGGGCTTTGGGTTGGGATCAGTTTATCTTATAAATGGAAGCAAATTGGCGTATTTTTTAGAAGAATCGTCTATGTCTATGAACTTTTTAGCACCTGAAACTAGCCATATAACGGCATTAAAAATCAAGGACTATATAATTTCTTCGCTATTATTGGCCCGTCATTATTTACGGTTGATAGTTGATAATCATAGTTACAGTGGGCCTGGCTTGTCAGGTTGAGTTGCCCGTAGCCGGAGGGTACGTCTGAGCCGACGTCTTGGTATATTATGGTTGATAGTTGCTGATCATGATTGTATTTATTGGTTGTATTTATATGATCCAGTATCCCTATGATCCTGTATCCCTATCTACTTCTCTACTACACATTACACCCAGTACCACGAAAGTTGCCATTTTCAGGCCAGTGTGAACGCCTGAGCAGGCGTCTGGTTTAATATGGGAGGCTCTTCCACGAAACTCTTTTTGCTCAAACCTAAGACTGATTATCTTTAAAAAAGTCTTAGTTACAGAGTGGCAAAATTGTGGAACAGCCTTTCAGATGAAACAAAAAACAAACTTTCTCTTGCTCCATTTAATTCATGTATACGACACCTAGCCAATTAATTAATTAATTAATTAATTAATTAATTAATTAATTAATTAATTACGTTAATTAAGAATCTTACATAGTACTAACAATAATTTAATATGTAAATAATTATATGCTAGTTGTATTTGTAAATGTATCGTAATTGTTGTTAACTGTAATGTAATGCATGACTATAATTTAATTGTATTAATTGTAATTTTTTTAACTATTTAAATCTACGCCCCCTTGGAAATCAGCTTTCGCTACCAACCTACACTTCTGTAAACATTGATTTCCACATCGACCATGTGGTGTCAGGGTCATCACAAGCTTCCATCCTATGAAATGGGGTATTCTTCAATCTTCAGCTCTGAAGAGCTGAATTTTGTTTCATCAAATTTATTATAATTTCTAAATGTAATCGTACGTGGGGGTTTTCTTGCAACTCTTGTTTGCCTTACAGTGTAAACAAGAGAGTGGTCGCTTATAATACTCAAATGCAACACCACTGTCTCGCCAATTTTTTCCACACTAGTTGTGTAAATATGATCGATCAGCGATTCGGATGTTTCAGTTATTTTAGTAGACGTTTCGATATAAGCTGGGTTTTCTGATATTGGAGCATTATAGATCCTTGTTTGTGACGTGTTTCGCTTCATATATCACAATTAAAATCACCGAGCATCTGCAGATATTCTCTATAGTGTTCAATCATTTGCAGTTGTTTACTTAAGTGTTCATAGAAATCTTCATCATTTGGGGGTCTATAAAATGAAGAAATCAATAGCGACTTACTTTTCGGGATAATCAATTCGAACCAGAGCGACTCCGTGCCATCGAATTCTAAATCTTGTCGACGTTTTAATTAAACCATATTTATTGTTTACATATGCAGCTACGCCGCCTCCATTCGCATGGTCTCTGTCATTCCTCAACAAAGAATATCCAGAGATTTCAATTTCTTCATCAGCAATGTTATCGTTTAACCACGTTTCACTTGTAGTAAGTTAGTACATCCAATGTTTTCTCGCTTACCATGCAAGACCCTCAGTTGATCAATTGCAGATCAAATTCCTCTGACATTAAGCCGATTTAAGGTGTACTATAACAATTCCACGTATGCGGGGGTTGCGAAATACCAACGGCATATGCTGTTTATTTGTAGGCCCTAGATTTAGCTAGAGCAATATCGTTTCGTTGAGGTAGGATAGTTGCAAATAAAACAGATCATGCAAGTTTCATAGATTGAACCACGGATAATGGCAATAGCAGGACGCGATTTCTCGAGTGTTCTATGTTGTTGTGTGCCTTTCTTGGTCCTTGGAGGTTGTTTAAAAGCGTGAGAAGATATTTCTCTGCCAACCATGCCTGTAGAAAGTAGGAAGTTATGGAGCGACGCTACCTCCAAAGTCTAAAGGGCCAACTCCAAACCAAAATATACACTTGAATAACTTGTGTAATTCAAAACGTATGAGTTGAAATATGAATTGTGGAGTTACTGGCAAACTCCAAAAATCGTTTGGAGCTAGGTATACTCCAAATTTGGCAGCTAACTGAGCTCAGCATCATTTAGGTGCTAAGCATCTAAGCCTGGAGTTACTGGCTAACTCCAAAAATCATTTGGAGCTAAGAATAACTCCAAAAATCATGAAAAAACTAGGCACCTAAGCCTTGAGTTACTGTCTAACTCCAAAAAGTATTGTGTAGCGAGGCAAGCCAGCCTAGCCGCTAGGTATGTATAAAGCTTGAAGTTACTTGCTGTGTTGCTAATTCCAAAAATCATTTGGAGCTTGTTATCTAAGCCCGGAGTTACTGTCTAACTAGAATAACTGCAAGAATGCACTCTCAGAATGCACTTCTATACTCGGCACACTTGGCATTGTGTTGTCGTTCAGAGGCTAAATTTTGATCTGCAGTTGCGGCAAATGCAGCGCAACTGCCGATCGTACCTGCTACCCTTGTCATGCTCTGTTGATCGCGTGTAAGACAGGCTCTGGGTACGAGAATGTGGCATAGTCTAGCTCCATTTAAAGATTGGCTACCTCCACAACAATAAAATCTACAGGTATGCTGCCAACAACTAAGAGCTTAGTTACGTTCTCTTCATTCTTATCTATGTGCTATTCACATTTAAAACACATAGATTCCTTCGTAAGTAAGAAAATAAATAAATAGGAAAAACACGACATACAGTAGGTATGTCAGGTATAATATGAGAATATATACATTTTAAGACCTAACCAGGAACGACTGCGAAAAATGCAGCACAAGGTCCTCTGGTAGGAATTGAACCTATGGCCC
>CACRXK020003893.1:0-34048 GCA_902702795.2 Paramuricea clavata | reverse complement strand
TCATCTCAAGTGACACTAACACAACACCTATGGTATGAAACGAGGAAATGTTACATCACCACCATATAAACAGCCTGCAAAACGTACATGTATTTTGTCAGAATCTGATGTTTGTAAATTCACAAAAGAAGCTTGGATTTTGTCCAGTCAAACCAGCAAGTGATGAGTCATCATCGTCTGCACCATCAGTCACTAGTCAATGTAGAACTCAAATTAATATAAATGTTGAGAATGCATCAGTACCATCGCAAGTGCAATATGTCTCTGTACAGATCATTGTACCAAGATGCCCATTGAAATCGAACACACCATCAGAAGTACCAGTTGCTAGGTTAACATCTGTATATGTATCCAGTTACCATGCATATGTCACAACACCATTGACATCTAGTCAACAAGCAAAACTTGAACGAGCAACAAGAAAAAAGACACCGTCTGCGGTGGCACACATCATAACAAAAGAATGTCCCTCTGTTGAAATGGCAATAAAAAGAAATATTTTGAATGGATGTAATACTTCTTGTGAAAAAGTCTGCAGAAGACAAACTAGATCTTCTGTGTTATATTCAAGTGGTGAACAGTTTGAAGCCATGGATGATTTCAATATCAATAAACTATGGCTGGAAATGAAAATAACTCAACCTTTTCTTATCGACTTGATGAATGCCACAACAGGAAATCCAGTTGACATTGACAACACAACTGAAGAAGTGAAGGTTAACTATTGCTTCATTTACTCCATTCTTATGAATATGCGACGGCATGAACTGAGTCTTTTTCAACGGATAAACACAGTTCTTTTAATTGAAGGTGGTTGTGGAAAACAGGTAATCACTTATAACTAGAATCAGATTCATATGAATGAAATAGATATTAAGTATATTTATCTCACATATTGACAATGCTTACACATATATGCAGGACCACTGAGAGAATTAGCGGGGCCCGGCGCAAGTCTTCTCTGGGGGCCCCATGGCATCATTCAGCCTAGTCCCAGTCGTTCTGAAGCAAGCGCGAGAAAAAACGTGGATGTAGTACGAGACTGGGACCTAGGTGTGACGTCACCGCTAAAGGTGCTTCAGAATGCCTAGCAGATTTCAGTATTTTTAATATGGCGGAAAATTTATATATACAAATAACCTTGTATAAATATGACAATGTTCGTTGATCATGTTCGATGTCTACATAACCAAATTCAAACTGTATTAAAAATGTGCTCAATTGAAACATATATACAAATTTACGATACTGAGTCTGAGCAATGGTCGTATAATCGTTGATGATATTTATCTACTTGCAAGTTGTGATCAACACTAGACCATGATACTGGTATACACAACTACGCTTTCTAGTTGACAGTTTTAAGTAGCTGAGGAGATTGGAAATATTTCCCGACATGACTGTGTTGTCAAAACATTTTTAGTCGGAGACTCTGCATAATTTTCAAGCTTCTAGATATCATTTAAAGCCTATTTCATTGTTCCGACAGCATTAGAGCAGAACTAATGACTTAATTATAAACGCAAAGGAAATTTCCATAACATTTTCCATTTACAAATGCGGTATACTTCGTAACCAGGCCAGGGACCACTTTTTTGAAATCAGGGACCATTTTACCGAAATCTGCTAGGCTGTCTCGCTGAAGTGTTCCACACAGCACACCCAGGCATAAAATTTTTAAGACTCACTTAAATATATCAAAGCAGCGAATAGAGAGAGCCTGGGACTAGGCTGGGCATCATTATCTTGCTAGACCCAACTATAGACATTAGCTAGACTGCTTGTGGACCAGACTGGAAAGTTTGCAAATTGCGCGACCGAGATCAACATTTTCTGGATTTTTGCGCGCCCAGTTTTCGAATCTGCGCGTTTGGTATCTGAATTAGCGGGGTGTAGGTAAAACATGGCCCTAGGCCATGGCCCAGGCCATGGCCCAGTGTATGGCCCTACCCTTGGCCCACCTGTTTTTTGTTTAATTTTGATGTGTAAATTATGTCAAAATTATTTTAACGTGTTGAGTTCATATACGTTTCATATATATTATAAAATATTGATTTTAGCTCATTTCTAAGATACGAAATAAGTTTTGACCAGTCACCAGAGCGTTTTACGATTAGTACATAATATGGACTATTACATAAAGTACGAACAACCAAACAACACATGATCACGTGAGAGAATCAATGTCGGCCGAATGGCGCACAACTGCATCGTTTCATGGGGTGAGTTTTTATCGTTTCTTGTAGCTTTTTGCTATCAATACGAGCAGATGCTTGTCTTGCAATTTAATGTTGAGAACTCTCTAACGTTTATAAACGTTTGAATTTTAGAAAATCGTGTTTAAAATCAAAAAATGAAGCGACCGAGGCGAGTTTGAAGAATTACATTTGGACGCTGTTTATATGTTGAAATATTTACATATTTACACTTTACAGACTAGATAATTCCCAATATTCGGAATCCGCATAATTTTGCAACATTGGGAACTTTTTGACTTGTTTTCAAGTCTGTAAATCCTGTGTTATTTGTATTTAAAAGGTTTCGATCATCAATAACATAATTATCTAGTTCGTAAAGTGTAAATATTTCAACATATTTTCAATAAACAGCGTCCAAATGTAATTCTTCAAACTCACCTCGATCGCTTCATTTTTTATTTTAAACACGATTTTCTAAAATTCAAACGTTTATAAATTGCAAGACAAGCACCTGCAAATTCGTTAAATTGCAAGACAAGCACCTGCTCGTATTGATAGCAAAAAGCTAAAAGAAACGATAAAAACTCACCCCATGAAATGATGCAGTTGTGCGCCATGCGGCCGACATTGATTCTTTCACGTGATCATGTGTTGTTTGTACTTTATGTAATAGTCCATATTATGTACTAATCGTAAAACGCACAGGTGACTGGTCAAAACTTATTTCGTATTTTAGAAATGAGCTCAAATCAATATTATATAATATATATGAAACGTATATGAACTCAACACGTTAAAATAATTTTGACATAATTTACACATCAAAATTAAACAAAAAACAGGTGGGCCAAGGGTAGGGCCATACACTGGGCCATGGCCTGGGCCTAGGGCCATGTTTTACCTACACCCTGAATTAGCGTGTGCGGTTTTAATTCATAGTTTTCAGTTTTCACCAAACGTGACAAAGTAAAATTGTTTATTACATTAGTTCATGTTTTATGTTAGTTTATTTGCTTACGAAATTACGGACATTTAAATCATTACATTCATGTACACCACCATACGAAACGCTCACCAACATTCATTGCTTGCCAGAGCCTTTTTTAAGAATTTGTCCGTGGGGAGAAAGCAATCTGCAAAAAGGGACCACACTATTGTATGTAATAGTAGGAGGGTCTGGGGGGATTCTCCCCCAGAAAATGTTTGAATTTTTCCACCCCTAGGACTGCATTTGGTGCATTTTCAGAACAGATTTTTGGATGCACAGCGTTACATTATATACAGTACTTTAGATATATTCTTATAGAATCTTCAGTTACAACTCGGTCACTAACTTGTTTCGCCAATTAGTCTAGTCTTCCAACAACTCAAATCTATTGGGTCTGGGATATGCTATCCAATGAGGCACTGGCTTAAAATCTAATGTATTCAGGACACAATGTTTAGCATTTTTATAGACATTGAATTTTTTGAAGATAAAAGACAGGACATAAGATTCACAAAGCAAATTTCAGTTACTAGAATATCAAATATTATTTCCAAATTCCATTTTTCGTCCAATGTTTTGCTGATATTTTAGAGAATAGAGACTTTGACTGGGGACCAAAATGGTTGAATGGTGGTGTGGAGTCATTGGGGCTGGGGGATTTTTGCTCCCAAGTTATATAGTTAAAAAGGGCCCTGTTAATGCTTGCAAACACTCCAAACAGTACTATATATTGCTAGTCTTGTCTATAACATATTCGTGCACTATACATCTACATGTCTATTCCACAAATTATCTCAAATTTGTACTTACAGTACCTCATGGTCCATTTACATTACCTTACTAAATTACTAATATATGTTATCTTTTAAATTGCCAATGTGTGATCATATATAGGTCATATATATATATATATGGAAGGCAGACACCTAATCGATGTTTAACTATTGTAAACTCAGACGTGTGTTCTTGACTGAGTATTGAATAAAGACTGTTAAATTATTAACTGATTTGTCAAGTACCCTCAAACGACTATATAAAAGCTGCAAACATGATTTGTTGGGTCAGCAACCAGGTTATGGTAAGGACGGTCATTTGGTTATTAAATGTCTTTCAACAGCAACCAGGTGGTATAGCAAGGAAGATATTTCAGTTATTAAATGTGTATAAACAGCAACCAGGTGGTGGCTAGGAAGGTATTTCAGTTATATTATATATTAAAGATAGGTAATCGGACCTCTACAGGCGTTTGGGATTTTGCGTTGTGCAACTTTGTTGTAAGCCTTGTTTAGTTATTGGTTTCTAAGATCTTAATTCTGGAAAGTATACTTGACCTTACTGTGAAATATTGTATAGCAGGTACATGCATGGACAGCATGGTTATAGTGTGTTGTGTACAGTGTTTTGTGTATTTTCTTTGTCAGTCCTGTCCATGTCATCTAAAATTATTCCTTAATGATAGGAATAATTTGATGATGTACATTACTCACATGGCCTTGCGAGGAGACCATCCCGTGAAGTGCAGTACGCATGTGATAACGAACTCACTCCGTCACGCAAACCGCTATGTCCTATCTAAGACATCTAACCCAACCCCAGTCGGGCCAGTCCCAGAAATGCAAGTATAAGACCTCTATATGTGGGTATCATTAGGTTAATGGATTTCCTAGATGTTCACAGTGTCTGCGAGGCAGACCAATACTGTAAAGTATTGTGTAATTGGTATAATAAAGGTATGTTATATACCCTATAGAACCTATGTATAGCCATATGTGGTGCTAAACGTAGGCTTGGTTATGGTTTGCCGTACAGACTTTGTCTATCTAAAGTTAAGTTGCAGGGTAAGAAAGTCCGTTTGTCTGTTTAGAATGAGGCAGATGTTATCAAATATATATGGTTCGAATAATAAGGCAGAATTTTTCTGACCAAACCATCCTATTTGTATAATAAATATTAATGGCAACAAATGATAGACCGATGAATGGTTTTGATGATTATGATTCTTAATGAAACATGGAAATTGGCTGTGATTGAATATTAGAACTATAATATATGCTACATCATATTTCATAGAGTCTTGGGTTAACCCTATATTCGACTGTGAATTTTATTCAGTTTCGTCTTTTTTACGTGACTCCCCACTGACTCAGGCATTTGACTTGGGCTCGGAATTTACTCGGACTCGGATTTGACTCGGTCATGATTCACCACTCTGTTTGGCCCTCAGGCCCCTCACAAATTCAGTTATTTACCCGAAGTTGGCACTTGGCAATATGGCATACCATACTGAGAGTCTGAGACGCTGACTGCTGTCATGATTATATTTATAAATCATTGCTTTATAAATAATTACTTATTCTGTTATTCAGTTGTAGTGCATTTCAATCAATATTTCGAAATTCGAATCGTTCCATCCTGAACAACACGCGTCAATGTATTATATATGTGTTATAGTATATTTGTGGACCGGATTGTTGGAAAGACCAAGACAGGAAGCACATTTCGTGGCACCGGTGATAATTATGACATGCGAATTTTAAAAGTAAGTTAAATGGGATTATGATTTGTTTCTAGTGTAGGCATTACTTGATTAGGCAGTTGTGTGTAACTGACACTTGTATGCACTAAACTAAAGATTTTTCCTTTGACAAGTAAAATGTCTGGTACTTATTTTATTTTTTTGAGAATATTATATATTTTTACGAGTATTATTTAATAGAATATTACAGTATTAATATATATATTTATAATGTTTATTAAGGATCACATGAGAAAAGGGATTGCAAATGAAGACTTACATCTATTCGCTACAAATCTAATAAAAAATTGCCTCCAGTTTAATCATCTTCCCAATGATTCTCCACTTGGTGACATCAAACAATGTCCAAGACACAAGTTTTCACCAAATGCTGCTGAACTTAAGAGGTATAATGACGATACAAAAATATTTGGCTCATTTACTGGCAGTCGCTCTATCACTGACAAGTAAAATTTTCTGGCTTTAGACAGAGTAAAATCCTACAATTAAGTACTGCACATTTGGGTGCATTGCCAGTTAATGAGTTTAAAGTGTACTTAAAGTGCCTATGTCACAATTACCATTTTTTCCTCAAAAATCGGCCGTGGCGAGACAATTCGAATGATATACGTCTTGCCTGCAACAGATAAATACTTCCAGAGATATTTTAGCTCAAACATGCCAAAAAATAGAGTTTCTTAAAACGTGGCCGGGAGAAAAGGGTCTGAGTACGAATTGCCGCTGTGACGTCAAAGAAGTAACCAAAATATTTCATAACATGTGTTTATAGCAAAACAACATGCCTTCTCGCTGCGTTGTATACGGCTGTTCCAACCTCCCAGACCCCGAGAAAGGTATTAGTCTTCATAAAATACCTTTCTATAACGATTCAAGGCCGGAGGCTATAAAAAGACGAAAGGTCTGGGTAGATTTCGTGAAGAGCAAACATGCGAAGTGGGAGCCAGGCAGTGGAAGGCATATATGCTCTAAGCATTTTAAAGCGGACACATTTGACAAAATGTTGAATTTGCCCGGACAAGAGAATATGTATAGACAAAAGCTAAAGAAGGATGACCTAGGAATTGCATCGTTTCCATCTATATTTCGTATGGATGTGACGGAAAAACAGGTTTCAGGCAGAGCAATCAAACGCATGGTGAGTAAATATTTACAAAACCCATTTATAACCAATATTTATAAAACCCATTCTTCGCAATCAAGTCATAGACTTAAAACAAAGACTAGCTAAAGAGAAGTCCATTGTGAAGGATTTACAATCTAGTAAGTAGTTTAGTGTTATTTTGTGTTTTGTGTATACCGTGAAAATTTATACCATATTTTATATGACCGACCTCAGTTGTAAAATTATTTCAGAGCTGTTGACAAGAAAAGTGTCGACAGTCATACATGAGCAAGTATTTGCACTACGAATATACATTTAATTGGAAGTATATTATCGCACTATCGCTGTAATAGCTAATTGTTGAACTATTACAAACAAGGACAGAGATTATTGAGCTTATTATCAAATTGAAAACATAAGCCCAAGTTGCCCAATATAAGCATATTTTTATGGGTATCATACACCCTTTTCATAAATGGCTGCCAATTAAAAATTCTTTTATGTGCATATAAATTGGCCCAACTAACCTCGTTTCTGGGTAGAAATTCCTTTGAAATCTTAACATGAGTATGAGGCTAGTTGGGCCAATTTATATGCACATAAAAGAATTTTTAATCGGCAGCCATTTATGAAAAGGGTGTATATGATTTCATGATTTTATATATAATTTTATCTTGTATTTTTCAATCAGACCTTCAAATTCCTGTGGAAACTGTGCAGTCTAGTGACACAGAAGCACCCCTATCATCAGAAGATATTAGTAGTGTGGCTAGTGAAGAAGGTGGTGTGTCAACTGATCCAAACACTGCATCCGATGATGCAGTTCAATGGGATGATTTGACAGAGACAGAGGACTCAGATGAAAGTGATAATGATGAACAAAGGAGGTAAAATTAGTCAATATTTAAGATGCCAACCACATGTGTATACTGTAAATGTTTAGTATGATTAATGATTGGTTAATCAACACAAGTGTATTTCTAAATTCCAGAGAATATACAAAGGATAACAACCTGAGGACAGAACCAAAGTACATCGTGTTTCTGTCACAGCTGATGCTCCGTTTTCAGTTTTGTCCATCCTGCAAAAGTGCCAATCCTCTAGTTGAGACCAGCCAACATGGGACAAAGGTTATTGTGTATACTCACTGTGGTAATCCCAACTGTAAGCAAAGCAATTCTGTGTGGCGCAGTCAACCTAACATGGAGGGTACCAAAATTGCAGCAGGGAACTTTCTGTTAAGTTTTGCGACTTTATTGGCTGGTGCATCAATCAGTAAAGTTCAATGTGTCCTTAGGCATATGGGAGTGGCATGCATTTCACTAAGCACTTTCTTCAGGCATCAGAAGGTGAGTTGGTCCTACAAACAGGACTACACCTTTTAACCCATTGAGTCGAATTGCACCCTCGTACAGAAAGATCTGTTATTCTGAACAGTGGTCTTAGTACTGCAACAAGTGAACCTGAATGAGAATGAGTTTTTTCTGTGAGTGACAACTAATGATTACGTGACAACTAATGACCAATGTTGCTTTTAGTGTGCCATATTGGCTAATTATTACGTTATGTCAGGGCTTATCCCACATTTTGGATAATTCTAGTATTGTGAGCAGATTAAATAGCAGAAACACAGCAATTTGATAATATAATTACTGTAAAATATAATTTGAAGACACAATAACATTCAACATCCCATTGGATACTGAACTTGTGATTTCCAGTAGACCGAGATTAGTGGATATTGGGATACTGCAAATTTGAAGCCCTGTATATGTTCTCATCATTTGTCAAACAGATCAGTTCCCTTGAATGGTGATTCATACAACATATTGTTTTTTCATAAACTGTTTTAGAATAAGCTGTTTCCAGCCATTTGACTGCACTGGAAAAACTACCAAAGCCAGCTAGTTGACAAACTTAAACAAAACAAAGAACCACTGGTTATGGCAGGAGATGGAAGGCACGATAGCATGGGGCATAGTGCAAAGTATTGTGCTTACACAATATTCTGCTGCACATCTCCATGTATATTACACTTCAATTTAGTGCAGGTTTGAAAATAAATATTTCTTGTTTTCATTCGGGGTTTTTCATAACATAATTTCAATGTTTTGTGTTCACATTAGAGGAACGAAGCAGGAAGTAGTCAGGCAATGGAGTATATGGCATTTCAGCATTGTATGGAATATATTAATAATTGTGGAATAACATATGACACACTTGTCACTGACCGCCATACTTCCACAGCGAAACATATGAGGGAAAAGCTTAAAGAAGTGAAGCACTAGTTTGACCTTTGGCACTTGAGAAAAAGTATGTTGCAAAATATGTTATCTTTCTATTTCCCCCATGTACAGTAATCCAGAATGTGACTTTTAATAGCTTTGCAATCCAGAATCCAAACATCGAAGGAATCCGGAATCATTATCCTCGGCCAATTTCCTGGAATTCAGAATGCACAACCATTCTGGAATCCGAAATTCAAGTACTGGAATCTAGAATCCAAAGAGTGGAATCCAGAATTCAATGAGTGCATGGATTACCTTACATGCGCCGATTCTACTGTACCTTCTCAGTGGTTAATCGATACTTGTGATAAATTTAATATCATTTATTAATCATAGAAATTCGAAAAGTGCTATCAAAAATTGGAAAAGAAAATGACTGTGAGGAGGTCCAACCCTGGATCCGCCCCTGTGAGAACCATCTATCCTGGAGTGCTATCTCAACTTCATCTGGTGATGGAAGAGTCATATTGGCTAAATTTGTGTCCTTTCTTGGCCATATTGTTGACAAACACAAAAACCTTGATGACCCTATTTTTGACAGCTGTGCACATGGTGACATTGAACACAGGGAGTGGCTTAATGACAGTAAGTAATTGTTCTGATAATATTGATGATATCTGACACTGTGCAAACTATTTAGGTGCACATTTTGGTTGCGCCACATTGCCTGTTCGCATTCTGTCATGAAACAGGTTTTGTAGACACAGACTGGTCACCACAGAGTGTTGACATTATAAAAACAAAAATATTTGTGTATATTTTAGAATCTGTTGTGTATGAGAACGTTTGCAAGGCATTGGGAAACAAGAGGTTAAAGAAAGGAATCCAGAAAGCATCTCCCTTATCCCAAACAAGCTGTGTTGAGGGGTTTCACTCAGTGTTGAACCAGTTTGCACCAAAGATTATTGCTTATTCCTATCCTGGCATGTATATTACGTAATTGTGCATATATATCATATTCACACATAAAAAGTTATTGCAGTGGTGCCAGGGGGGGTGGTCAATTTGCCCCAGGCCCCCGAATAGTGAGAAAACCAAATATTTAGAAGGTAGTTAGTATAGTATTAGGGGCCCACAGAAAATATTTTGTCCATGGCCTGTGAATTATCCCGGCTGCCCTGTGCTAATTGCCACTAATAAACCTTACAATGTATAATGATGTCACAAGGATTGATGCCCACATGGAATGGGTCATTCCAGAAAATATCCATACCACCCCCACAGAGGAAATTGGAAGTTAACCCCCCTACCCCCTTCGGATGTCCTAATACATTTACTATTATCAGAAACAATTTCGTCTCCCCTCCCCCTCCGGACGGCAGAAATTTCCTCTGTGGGGGGAGTGTGGATCTTTTCTGGAACGACCCAATGCTGGTCTTAGTTTTCATCACCCAAGAAAAATTAAACAATCAAAATGACCAATAGCAAAATTTTCCCGGGCGATGATTACTAAGACCCGCATTCCTTGCGGGAATCGAGCTTTATGACGTCATTATGCATATGGTCTATTGTCTGTGAGGTGTGGATATACCTATATCCTAGTATAAATATGGCAATGGCTACACTAAATCTTTAGTTTACATTTTAAAGCTCATATTTAAATATTTAATATATATTCACACTTTCTTAATATTAGGCACATTATTGCAGCAGTTCACTTTAACCATAACCTGAACAGGAAAGTGGTAACAAATTCAGATGGTTCAGAGCAGCTTGTAGTGGTCTACCCCAAATTCAAGAAGGGTGAAGCTACCGTCCGGGATGTAAAAGTTGCTGCAAACTTTTGTAAGTATGTGGTTCTGGAGGTCATATTTTTAATTGATGAAGGGAGAGCATTTATACTCAAATTGCAAAAGTTTTTGACAGCTGGTAGATTTTTTTATGTACAGTAATCCAGATATAGGCTGTGGGCTGTTGGCCAAAATTATTTCGCTTTGTGGCACCCATGTGGGAAATACTTGGTTTGGGGTTTATTTGAAAGGCATATAGGTACATCACTACCAAAAAAAAGTTCCCAAGCAAAAAGTTGCCCAATACAGAGAAAACGGGTGATCAATGATTATCCTCCATTAAATTGTATTACAGCAAAATATGGGAAATTTTATAATTCAATTCTTCAAATAGTCTTTAAGTTATTGCTATTTTAAATGTAAAAATTGGACCAAAATGTTGCAACAAGGACTGGGTACTAGGTCAAAAACGTGTTTTTGACAGCGTATAACTCGAAAACAATTTTAGATATAAAAAAACTGTTTAAATGTCTTATATGTAGGTTTTTGTAAGCTTTCTGATGATGCAAGTCATTTTTGTTGTAATTGAATACAAAATTTCACATTTTCTTGCTGTAATACAATTTAATAGAGGATAATCACTGATCACCCATTTTCTCGGTGTTGGGCAAGTTTTTAGCTTGGGAACTTTTTGTGGTAATTAAGCATCTATGGTTCTATGAAGTGAAGCACAGAAAATCTATTTCCCAAGGGGGTGCCACGCGAAATTGCTTTTCTAGGCACTTTTTCGCACAACAGCCCACAGCCTAATAATTTTTATGAGCAAATAGCAGTAAATATTTTTAAATCAACAGTTTCGGTATATATAATAAATTACATTCTCTGATCAGGCTATGTTGAAGAGATGTATCAAACCTTCCTGGATGCTGAAAGGAAAGGCGACCTTGAGGAAGAGAAGGACAAATTGAAGAAGATGACTCCCGAGCCAATGCACGAGATGAGGCCAATTTTCATTGTGTCATCAATGTGGGTTTTGTTACTGGCCACATCCGAGTTATTATAATATAGTGTTGCCACAGCTGGCTGTCCAACAACGGCCAGCTCATCCTATTTCTTGCAAATAGGATTCCAAATTTGAAGGAGCCCAATATGAATCACATGGTTAACATGAGGAGCGTTTACACCCATTCCTAATGCTGTTGTTGCAAATACTACACGGATTGTAGAGTTCTCTTTTGTAATTTCTGCAATAATTTCCTCCTTCATTCTCTTGGTCTGCTGAGAGTGAAATTGGGCAAACAAGCGGGCTTTAGGAATATTTTCAACTCCCTTGTACTGGTTTTCTTTTAAAATTTGATCGAATAAAGCATAAGCATAACCACAGTATTTCAAGTTCATGTATATTATAGTGAGTGGATAAAGTACATTCATTCTTAGTAACGATTCAGCAATTGGCCTTAATATATATCCATAGTTGTTACTTGCAAGTTTTTGCCGATCTAGAAATATATTCTCTCTGTTCGGATTTTTACTGACAATCTTACAGCCCTTGCTCAGGCATAGACTTTCTTTCAACTTCATGATAAGTTGAGGTGGTGCACTAGCTGAAAGGGTCAATGTTGGGCTTGATGGAAAGAATGCTTTGAGACAGTCCAGTCCTTTGAAATCCTTTCTAAAATCATTTCCCCTAAAAGTCAAAATTAATACAAAAATAGTCAAGAAATATTGCAAACAAAACAAAACAGTTTTTAACTTAATACTAGCCATTTGAGCACTGCATATATATAGTACAACCATCTGTTTTAACTCATTTACTGGCAATGCATCCTGTTTAGTATTTACTCTGTCTAACGCCAGGCAATTTTACTCCAGTACTGTGAGTAATGCAAGTAAATTGGTTAAGACAAGTTAGGCCAGGGTCAAACATTGAACTTTTCACGTGCCGAACCTAATGTTAATCAGAGCTACTGTAAGTTATTTGATTCACTTAATTTGCATTAGGTTCAGTGCATAAAAACCCTGACCCTGGCCTTAAACACCTGACGGCTTGCTGCAAGTTGTATTCAACATGACTAGTTGTATCAATGTATCTAGTTTGTTATCACTTTTCAGCAAGCTCATAACTTTATTTTTTATCAGAAATAAAACAACCTAGTTCATACTATATAAATTGGGTCATTCCAGAAAAGGTTCACACTCCCCCCACAAAGGAATTTCCTCTGTGGGGGAGGTATGGATGTTTTCTGGAATGACCCAATGATTAGAAAAATAAAACTTGAACTACCTGACAATGTGTAACAAAGTTCTGTATATTTTATTGTGAACTTATCAAAATAAAAGGTCTCATGGTAACAACCACTATTTTGCAAGTAGGACAAACACAATGACTATAAAATGCATATGATCAATACTCTTGGGAAATCACATTGCGTTTGTCCTTGATCCATTCATGTGTCAGTTGACTCAGTTTGCCCTACTTGCAAAATGGTGACTGTTTATACCGTGAAACCTTCAATAATAATGTACTTACCACATTTCAACACAATGCGCCTCGTCAATCACACAAGCGACAACGTTCTTTTGAAATACATCGGATTTGATCAACTTTCTACCAATATCTGAAAGGATATCCTCTGGATGTGCGAATAATATTTTGCATTGTCCATAGTCTGGCACCATTCGCTTTCACATGGTTGAACAACGTATCACCTTTATGCTCCCTTTTTGAATGAAATATACCGGCATTTATGCCCATGTTGTTCAAGACTTTAAGTTGATCTTCAATAATGGAAGTAAGACGGCATACCACGATAACAATGTTTTGAGTGGTTTTCATGGGCAATATATCTGGCAGCAATTGGTAGAGCAAAGACTTCCCAAATCCCGTAGGAAGTACAGCTATCACATCGTATCCTTGAAGAATGTATTCAAAACACTTAACCTGCTCTGAATTAAGAATAATGTCCGGTATTCCAGCGTTATTTAAAGCTACATCAATTCGGGATTCTGCCATGTTGAAATTAAAAATGTATATATTATATGCATAAATTATCATAATTGAACACCCCAAATACTGGAGATTTTGAAGTCACATGACCACCCGATGCCAGGGCCATTTTCGCTGAGGGGGAAGCGAAATGCCCTGGGTACGAGGTTGGGCAAGTCAAATAACTACACAGGGTTTAACAGCAGAGTTAAACATCATGAAATGTAATCCTTATAAACAGAGGATGCATACATGCATTTAAGAGATAAAGTAATAGATGTATACCCGGCAACAAATCATGCATAAAGTATTAAAGAGATATCCTCATAGTATGACTGGAGAAACAATAACAGCTGTATTTCTATAGAGTATGTAGAGGGAGACACAAGATTAAAGAAATACCAGGGGCCAACGAAAGATTTAACTAATGAACTCCACCCAGTATACAGCTTTCAAGTGGACAGATAAAGCAGGGTGTCCTGGATTTTAACTACAGCACACAAGAATGACACAATGAGATGTTATGCAACACTACACACTAACCAACAAAATAGTATTACAATCGCCAGGTGAAAAGAATCCCCATGGGGCAAGAAAAGGAAAACAAGACTTTGGTCTAAAAGGGCAAGCTTACAAACAGTCGATCCTGGGTACCAAAACGATCAAGAGGACATAGTTACCCTAGCTCGGCCGCTGAATGTTCATTTGGAGCTAGTTCGGGAAGTTCCACCAACGCTACAACGCCACCTTAATAAGGCAGAACTTGCAGTGGATATTGATCATTAACTTGATTGGTTTGCTGGTGTAGTGTGTTTGGAAACTGTACACTGTCTGCTTCAGACATGAAATAGATTGAATAACTGACAAACTGAGGCTATCTCAGTTTGTGTGGGTCGAATGACAGCCAATTCGTTAGAGATCTCCACCGCACAGAAGCTAGCACTATGGCCAAACTCGGTATTTATAGGCATGCAGCAGTGTAATGCATTCATTTATTAGCATTAATTTACATTAATATGGGTTATTTTCGCATATTCAATCTTCGCATATAGCAGTAGTAATAGATTTAATTACTGCTCTTGGCAAACATAGAATTACAGCAGTATTACACATTTCAAGAGTTAAAAATATTACATGAAATTTAAAAGGTTCTAGAAGTTAATATAAAATATATAATAAAGTTCTATACAACGATAGTCTGCAACATTAATTTCATAACTTGTTATAAAGTCTGGCCCCTCTGGCTATAAACAAAGACTGGTGGTGATTAGTGCATGATAGAGGTGCCCATATTTCATTCGTTTTCCTCAAGTTTTGTATGTGTGTTCTAGGTGCTTCTAAGAAGCGTTTGCACGGATTATTGCCGTGAATCGGGGCTTTAACAACTTTACGAAGACCAAACCTCTGACAAATCTGGCAGGGGTCTAAATGGTTGAACATTCCTGATATCACAATACCGGAAGACAGCCGGTCTTTAAGTAAACTGTCCAAGCCTGCTGTAATATGGCTCTTTCGTTGCATTCTTGCAAAATTCTGGGTAACATAAGGCAAATGTGATTATGCAGCTTTATGGTTCAGCTGTTTGTGGCGATGTATGAAGTAACCTTTATAACCTTATCTTCAACCTGAAGATTTACTATTTGTTCAGTTGGTATGTTGTTGTTAACATATGCTAATATCAAACCTGTTTCACAATTACAACTCTTACCATGATTATTGTATATAGGTATAGATAAACTAAAACTAGGAGTTAGTTTCACAGGTGAAATTTGGAGTCAGACAATCAGATTTATGTGCAGGCTGTTGAAATGTGTCATCATGCAGTGACCTCCCTATTGGATAACATCATATGGTGTCTTAATCTGCGATAGCAGTCTGATCTGAGCCGACTCTCCCCTGGAGCGGCGGAGAAACAGTCTGCAATCAATCAACACTAATGGCATACAGTTGCCCCCACAACGGGGGGCGGAATATGATTGGTTGAAATTTTCCTTTATGATCATGCCGAAAATTGCATAAATCACATTGTTATATATAATAATTCAGAGTTGCTCTGCGTTCGCCATCTTGGACATGACATTTTTTTAATAATTTTAAATGAAATTATGCAAAATGCTGCTTATGTAAGTGTATGGCATTTTATGTAAGTGTACGGCATTAGTGTTGATTGATCACAGACTGTTTCTCCAAGGGGGTCAGCTGAGATCAGTCTGCTATCACAGTCTAAGAAACCATATGAAATGGTTATCCAATAGGGAGGTCACTGCATGATGACACATTTCAACAGCCTGTGCATAAATCTGATTGGGCTGATGCCGAATTTCACCTGTGAAACTAACTCATAGTTTCAGTTTATCTATACTTATATACAATAATCATTGTAAAAGTTGTAATTGTGAAACAGGTTTGAAAACATGAAATCACAAGATGAAAATGTAATAGTTTCTGCACTCACAGTATGATTTGAGCCAAGTGTAAAATATAAACACAACATGTGTAAAATAAACACAACATGCAAATGAACTGTAATATTGCTTTAGTCGCACATCGCCTACGGCTACGCAAGATGCCACATTTAACACAGAAACTTTGATAGCATTTTTAAGCACGCTCAATTTTCGTGATTCTAACAATAACTAGCCCTAAACTTGATCTTAATCATAAATCAGAGAGATTATGATAGCCTAAATAAACTTGTCGGACTCTATATCAAACCCTTGCCCAATTGAAACTTATTCCTTCTAATGGGTATTGGGCTTATTTAATGTGATACAACATTTTAAACTAAATCTAAAAAGTAAAGAACGGGAAAGATTAACTAAAATTTAAAAATATGTTTACTGCAGTTTGAACCCACGCATCATGTCCTGAAAGCGATTGTATGCACTCTCTACGTCCACTAGGCCACTAGACCAAAAGTCAATAAATATGTAGAATAATAGAGGTCAACGACAATGAAAACCTGATCCCACAAGGCGAGGACATCAATAGATTATGCCCTTTTGGTGCTTTCTTAAAAATACTTTGGACAATACAGCAAGCTGCTTTAACTCATCAGTTACATGACAACCGTTTTCAATAACTGCGAGACCAGCTTACACCCTATAGCTTTCTAAGTTTTCAAACATCATCTCGGTTCTTGTTGGTAATTAGTATCACCGTATTTGATTGGTTGAGTCTTGATTGATTGAAGCTGTTAAACAATGAAAAATTCCTCAGTTATCTTGAACCCTGTTTTGCTGAGCCGCAGAGACTATCACTTCATATGACCCTATCACCTCATATGAAATGCTATCACCTCGCCAGGATATACTCAGGCCATGCTATAAGCAGTTTAAAATTTATAGATCAGCTTTGCCAAAGAAGCCAGAACTGCAGAAGTTTGTGTTAAAGTTAGCTTGATTTGTTCTTGTAGTAAACAACAAACCGTACATTTTATTTGAAATATGCCTTCAAATAACTGGTCAATTTGAGTCAGTGAAGACAGAGCGTATGTGTTTGTCAACAACATTCGCCATTCCAAAAGTAGTCGAGACTATTCTTATGTTCTACATGCCAAGATGGGAGAATTTAAGAATTGAATGGCTATAAAGGTACGACTACAAACGTTTTAACTCTTTATCGACACATCCCCAGTAGCATTGTTGCCAAGAGAATGACAGCTCATATTTTAATATCTTCGGTTCAGTGCATGCTATGAAGACAGAAATACCACCATTCGATTCAGAAATAAAAGATATACTAATTCCAAACTATAGTTATAGTGATTATCAACATTGTAGCAATTTATGGGCCTTTGAAAGTCAAACAAGATCATGTACTATCAAATTACACAATTGTCTAAACAAAAATAGACTAGCCATACCTTTTGCTGAAAATAACTTCGGCCCCTTCGAACATATCGTCTTTGTAATAGTCTTGTTCAAATTCGTTTGTTATTTGCAAGCCTGTATCTTCAAATTTGCATCTCTTATCACAGTATTTCCATTTCTTGTCTGACTGTGAGTTCGAAGTGAGCTAATCTTAACCGGAAATACGAGTAAAAAATATCAAAATAATGCGACATTTGTATCATATGACCCTCCAAATGCCAGAAATGGATTCGGAAGATCAAATTGCACCTACACGCGTGAGTTTAATGTCATCCCGGCCACATGAGCTTCTTATTGGCCAATTATTGCACAATGTACCTGGGTGCGAGTAAAACCTGACATCTTGAAAAATTCAAAATAAATATTTCTACTGTATTTCTAAATTAAATTTTGTACATGAAAACGCTTGAATACAAGGAGTATTTCACTCCGATTGACTTGTTGGGAATTCCGAAGACTTCAAGATATTCACGATTTTCTGGATATGAAATTTAGACTCTTTGGCCAAACGGTGAGTAAATATATGATTGTTTCGGTTTGTGTAATGTTTTGATGGCACTTGATCCCCCCCCCCCGTTTGAAAGGTTATTTGTGAGGATTTCAATGGTGACTTTTATTTAAAAGGGGGGTAAATACTCGCCAAGATATTTACATTAGGAAAATTGAGTTGTAATGTAATGCGAAACCAGCCTGTCGAGAAAGAGTTACAAAGTTGTTCTTACTGTTACAAATGTGCAGGTATACTGACAAATATGTTTTTGTTTTACAGGGTATCCCAAAAAAAATGTCCCCTGTTATATTTGGTGGTATTACTTCGCTATATTTAATCAAAGGTTCAATTTTTTTGCAATGGTTGAAAAACAATCCTATTATATTAATCATAGTATTTATCTCACCAAAATACTTACAGTTTCGCTTCTAGAGATACTTAAGGTGGCGACACCAATTTTTCAGCCCGTCCAAATTACAGAAATTAGGTTAAAAATAATGCAAACTTTGTAGACGAATTTCTAAAATTTCTACCCACCTTTCTGCTCAAAAACAAAATGTTTTTTATCTCTATTATTACACTTTTGTTTCTTGTAGAAATTAATAAAAAAGATGAAAAATCCCTGGCAAATTGACAAAGGCAAAGCTAAGCTTGGGAAAATGCCTGAAATTTGCTGTTTTCCATTCAATTTGTTCCATGAAAGAGCAAATGTTGGGGTTTCAGCACTAGTCCTTCCACTTTTCTGGGGATTGCTTCATTATTTTTACAGAAAATTAATTCGCAATTTTGGCTACAACTAATTACAAGTTTCAGAAAAGATATGTAGCCATTTACCATTAAAATATTTTATTACGTTCCGTAATATGTGTAAACCTAATACCCACAATTTGGACTAGTGGCAATATTGGTGTCGCCACCTTAAGTAACTCTAGAAGGCGAACGGTTAAATATTTTGGTGCAAAAAATGCAACGATTAACGTAATATGTTCATTTATAAAACATTTTAAATTTGAATATATTCGATTACAGGTAACAATGTCGTACTACAAAATATGATAGGGGAAATTTTTTTGGGGACACCCTGTATATACATTCTGTTTGGTCTCTTTGCATGCAACAATGATATCCTATAATGCATCTTCTATATCATTTGTCTAGTATAAAGATGGGACATAGTCAGATGAAAAGGTTGCATGCTAACTGCAGCTGTGACTTTGCGTTGTCAAAGTATCGACTTCACTTTGGAAGACGAAACACAGACCATTTTGGCATCGCTGAGACTCTTTTATCAAAATAATGTCCAGGTATAGCTCTCTGTTATCAAACAAGTGGTAAAGTCATCCGATGCAGGCAAAAGCACTGTTGCGTGTGAAACAATTTGAATATTTAAATTTAATACACAAGACAAAATATAGTATTGTATAATATGGCACATTATAAATATTATAGAGAGCTTTCATTGCCAGTAGCTTTATGGCTTGGTCTATCCAGCTACATCTTATTTTGTCACGGAATAGCACAAGCTGTTGTGAGACATCTATCGCCTTTACATTTAGTATCCAAATATGCCAACACTAGAGACAAAGAACCTATCAATATATCAGTAGAAACTTTTAAATGCTTATAAAATCTCAGAAATTATAAAAGTAATGTCATGTCTGTGTGAGACTTATACAGAGTTTATGAATTATGTATATATCCCTGATGTACAAAATGTAGAGACACGTTATACTATGCACATCAAATAGAAATACTTTGCTAAACCTTATCTGTTATTATTCACATGGCAAGGTATAAAAAGTGGGGTAAATAATATTTTGCCTTCAAATGTTCAACAACATACTCATGCAGACAAAAAAGGAAAAGCATACAGTTGTCTTATAATTATGTACTGTAGATTCTCTAACAATTTTTGTACCTTTATATACACTCCTTCATACAATACCCAGTATTAATATAAACGATCAATATTTTAAAATAAAATCAGTAGCATATACCGTCTACAAAAAGTTTTAGAATGAATAAAATGGACATTCAATGTCCGTTTGAGCATTTGGCTTGTGTCCAAATGCCCTTTGTGACCTTTGGCTTGCTGAAAGACCCCGAAGGTGCTACGGCCTATAAACATGCAGTTCCTCTTGAGAGTCGAGACCTCTGTTGAAATAAACAAAATCAATGCAACGTTTATACCGTTTCCAAATAACAATTTAGCAACATATTATGAGATTACAAATAATGTGAACCAAAGGCAGAGCAGAAACGTGTGAAATGAAAGTGGCTTTTACAAGTGTGCCGAGAGAATATAAGAACAACAGGGCATATGATCATATATTATTGCTTGATGTTGCTATAAAAATTTGTTTAGCATGTTTTTTATAATTCAAGAGCAAGCAGAAATCAAATTTAGCAAGTATTTTGATGAATATGTGTTTCTGAAAGTTGATCGGTGCAGATCGAAGTGTAAAGTGCGGTAGTGGAAGCATGTAATATGATACTTTTCCCTCCCCCTTTAGGCAGGCAATTTTCTGGGAGTCATGTGACCAGTGGTAACCAGGGTTTTTCCTCACCTCAAGCATGATAAAACCCTGGCTGTGAGGTTGCACAGATGCAACAGAATGTCAGAGAACTAAAGGTAAAATAAGCTTCAGATGGACTAACGTTTTTGCTAAAACTTTTACTTATTTTCGAGTCAATTTCAATATCCAGTCATGATTCAAATCTTCACTAAGTGAGCAATTCTCATGTGTGCCACAAAATAATCGAGCAACAATGATCCGACAGCCAAAACTAACTCAAAGATATTCAGCCATGTAGAAATATGTCAGTCAGTTAGGTCCACTGGTTAGGTCAGAGATGATGAGATGAAGTCTATACTTAATCTGCATGACACGTCATGGTTAAGTTTTCCGTTCATTCTAGCTTGCTAGTTTGTTCATTTCACTCGGGTCTCTTCATAGCCTGTTTTAACGTCTCACCATTGGTCACTTGTTGCCCTTGGGGTTTAGCACAGTGGGCATGCACACTCTTGCTTTTGTGCTCAGGAGGTTGGTTGCCCTAGTTTAGCCTGCAGTTCTGCCCTGTAAGATGTGGGCGGCCTCCTGTGTGTTTTTACCTGCTGCTTGGCACTTTCCAAATGGGATTTAGTTAGTAGGCTTTAAACATAAACTTACTGTGATTGTTTTCCTAGTTAGTTTTGTCAATTAACAGGGCTGAAATGTGCCTTAAAAACCATTATTCAAAAGGCTGAACTGTGATATAAGTGTGTCATATAATAAAGTTGTCACTGTAACATTGTCAGCGGTGTTGTTGTTTGAGTTTAAGCTTGAAACTTGTGTGCCAATTTCTCTTGCTTGCAATGTGTCTGACCTTATTCTTTGATCATTCCTAAATGCCAGGACAGTTTTATACTCATCAAGGGGAGAGTCTTGTCACTTGTTCAATATAAATAATAAAAATTATGGTATATCTGTACATGTACTATTTGAATTGTTTTTATGTAAAGAATTTTATTTATTTTATATATAGTTGATTTTCAATCCTGCAGCAGTGTGCAAAAGAAGAGACCACTGTTTCTTCCAAACAAGCAAATATGACTGGTCGGCAAGCAATGGACTATTTCGGGAATTGTTGCAACTGAACAACAATGGGCTGCAAAATGCAACAAAGCCATTGAGTACTTGGAAAAACAAGATGCTTCCAAGGAATGCGAAACCAGTTAAGGTGTCATGAACTCTTGTGGAACAGCTCACTCCTGTTGCCAGTACCAAGAAAAAGTGTGGGGGAGAAAACCTCATTGAAGCAAAAGAATTGGAATACCAAAACAGAGCCAAAGAATGTGAAGTTGGTATGTAGAAATATATATGTAAAATATTGTAAAATAAAAGATTGCAAAATGTTGCCAATGAGTTTTTATGCATGATATTGTTAATGGAAAATCTCCCTTACATATTACTACCTTATTTACGATTGTGTGTGATGTACATGCAGTTATAACACAAGAGTGGCAGCTCGTAAAAATTTGTATCAACCCAGAGCTAGACTTAATAATACTTCAAAATCACTATCAACAATGGGTGTGAAAATTTGGAACTGTTTACCTCTATCAAATCGTAATTTGAGTAATCAACATTTGAAAATAAGTGTAAGCGAATATGCTGCTAGAAATCTTAAATTCTTGTGATGACTATGTTGATCTTGCCTAAATTATGCAGACAGCTTTGACAGTTTCTTAATTTAACAAATTATGATTTGAAAATTGATAATTTGAATTTACTAAATTGCCTGAAATATATATGGAATAATTATATTACATGTTAATGGTAATACATGTTTATCAACTCAAAAAAAAAGAACACATGGCCAGAAATTTCAGACACTATTTACTGACTATGCGTATCAAATATCAAAACATGACGTCCAGAAATAACTAGGAATTACTATATGCATTTCACAAAATGTGAAACAGAACTTTACCTACAAACTGATTCGAATTTGTCCACATTGAGCATAGCTGTACGCATACAAACGATGACTTTAAGCTATACTTGGAGTTTATATTCGCCAATGTGACCTTTCCGAATAAATACAAAGCAGTGCAATAGTATAACCATACTAACCTTGGAATATTGACAACAAAATGGACAAACGCATGGTTTTTACGATCCGACAATGACGAACTAAACAATGTTGACCAATATGTCCACATTGCATATCGAAGTTCGTATTTTGTACTATTAAATGGCCATTCAATGTTGAAAGCCAAACTTTGTTTGCCCTTTGCATTTTACGTTCAAAAACGTTCAAAATTTACAATATTACAATTCTTTCTGGGACTAGATTCCGTGCGTTCAATCACAAATTTTTCTCTTTTAAGTTACATATTTGCTTTCGTGCATGGTATCAAAATGAAGCTCGAAGAAAGCTTTTTCTTGAGACTCATATTACTAGAAGCTGCAATATTATCGGTCAGCAATATTGTTGATTTGTTGATTTACGTCATGTAATACTGCATAGTTATTCTTGCGTATCCGAGCGGGGGAAATATAAAGATATAATCATGGAGAAATAGAATAATAGCCATGACAACTGTGTTAGAAAAATATGTAAAATGGAAATTTACAAGTAACATTAGGGGTATAGTTATTGATGACAAGAATTGTATAAAATACACACAAATAAATCTTGTGTTAAACCCAAGCAAGTTGCCTTCACAATTCGCTTGCCATTTGGACTATTAAAAAGTTGGCAGGAACATTACAAGAAGTCTGTGTTGGAAACTATTCTTATGTACAAATACTAAACACATTTATTGGTAAAATTGTGTAGTTCCGAATAACTATACCTCCAAAATTTGATGCAGAATGTTTAGTCGCCAATTTGAGTATTTCAGCGATTACCCGCTGGTCATAGAATGGCTCAATGTCTTGAATTTCTGGCCATGAAAAAACAAAACCACTATATTTATTATATATATGTATATATATTATTCCTATAGCCAAAATACTTCTTCATATTATTTGGTTGTATGTATAATCCCCCGCCTAGAATAGCTTTGCTAAATGCGGGTGGGTTATTTAATATTTGCTTTTGTATTTCTTTTATTTTAATAGAATTGTAATTGTAAATTTTATGTTTCAAGATATAGCTGTTTTGATTAGTTTCAAGACTATGGGAAAATCTTAACAAAACTGGGACAGCTAAACGTCCTGAAACTTTATTTACAAATTACAATTTGCTCCGGACCATTACAAATTGCTCAGGACAACTTGTTAATATCAATATTGGAACATTGTGTCGCAAAGTCGTTGCAAGAGAACATCTGGTTTGACTCAAATGCATTGTAATGAGTTACAGAATCTACGGCCTTTATTTCCATAGTTATTTCTCTGTCTATACTGGACATCGCAATTTTTGCTCACCATTGCAAATTTATAATATACCTGTGTACCGCCCACCTGACAATGTTATTGTTTGTTACGTTACTGGACAGGATCCTGTCTGGCGAGTATTAATGCGTGGTGAGTTTTACAAGTCCCGCTCGCTCTCCATTTTAAGCGAGACATGAAGCACGTCTACCCACAAGGTGACCTTTGTGATTCAATAACCAAAGCAAGTGCCTTTCTATCATGAGTTTCCAACCTGAAACCAACCTTATTTTCAGGCAATACTTGGACTACCCTCAAGAGAGTCTGGCCAGAAAGACAGACAAGGAATCCAGTCAGTTGCCATTAGTTGTATCACCCAACATATTTCTGATGGACCAGGGAACAAAGGGCATTGTCCACATGTGTACTGTACTGATCCATTGGGGCTGCAACAAAGATCATGTGGGCAGAAAAAAAGATTTTCATTGGCCCTGTACAAGCTCTCAATTCCACTTCAGGTACGTGTACAGTATAGTGATGCACCATTGATCTAATATTTACAAATAGTATACAATTGAAAAAGGTTTAACTCTTCAGCTGTTGAACATTACGGTTCATAAGGCCAATTAAAAATAATTTTCAGTTTTTCATCGCCGCCCGCCCCTGAAAAATTGGCCGCCCGGAATAATTTTTTTATTATTATTAAATCGGAATTGGTCGGAAGTAGTCGGAAACCGAACATTGGCGGCCATATTGTTTCAACATGCCTTTCGTTGTCGTTCAAATACGAGCTGGAACACAAGTTTTGAAGCCCTGGATAGGCGTACGAGTTCCAGACAATTCTTCTTTAAATGATGTTTATAATGATCTGGTTGCAGGGATCCTTGATCAAGGTTTGTATGTAAATGTTTAATGATTTAAATATGTTAATATTATTATTTTAATATGTATAAAAATATGCAAATTTTATTTCGATATTTGGCGCCAAAATAGTGAGGTCCAATATATTCCGGCACTATTTATATATTGCCAATTTCAAAGCAACAGCACATCGACGGCGATCTATGTTATTATAAAATATAAAGTTTTAATAACAGCATTTCTAACAATTTTAATATTTTAATAATTAATAATATAAAAAAACATATGATTTTTTATATGGTTTTTGAATAGGTGAGCCAATTGATGATAATTCTGCAGTTCAACTAAACAATGTTCATGTCCATGTTGGAAAGAGCAAGAAAGACCTAACCCGAGTAGACAGCCAGTGCACAGTGGCAGAGGTAGATTCATTGTGTTGTATATTTTAAATATTTTGTTTCTGCAGTTCTAGATCTGTGATCATATTAATAACGAGTGTACCTGTGTACGGTTTATAACATATAAAGAATCTGTATTTTTATTGATTATTAAAAAATAGGTGGTTGGAACTCTTGGCAACTTCATTGAGTTTACACATGATGCAAATATAAATCGTACCGAGCCTCTTCAGTGTACCAATGCCTTCCACATTCTTACTGCTGCTGCCCGTACATTAACTTGTGTTCCAAGCAATGTAGTCGTTCACAACCAGAAGGATAAGTTAAAAAATGATATAATTTCCTGGTTGAAGAAAAATGGTGTTGGGTGGTCTCTTCAATATGTCGAAACACTAGGTATTAAATAATGTTATTATTTATGTTGTAAAGCTTTTATTTATACGTTATCAGTTAAAACATATACAGTGTATTTTAATAACTAAAGACGGTGTATGAAGTAATAAAATCGTGTGATATTAATAAATGTATGTATATTAACAGTAAATATTAAAAATAACTTAATGTGTGGTTGACATATAATTCTCTGCTCTTGTTTAATTAGGAAACAAGTTTTTGAACACACTTGCTGACGTGATGTGGTACATCGATGGCAACCATGTAACTCTTAGTTCCCGTTCATGTGCCGTACCTGATTCTTTTGCTCATTTTCAAGGGTACAATACACCCGAAAAGAGAAAGAGAAAAAGGATTGCAGCAGAAAATCTTAAACAAGCAGAACTCCTTGCATATTCTGGGACTTTATTCGAGCTTGCTGCAAATTCATTTATGAAAAGCGATGCATGGAAATGTTTGTACAATGCCATTCTTCGACTAGCAACAAACCTCCGCAAATATGCAGATTTTTTAAACAGCGTGAACATGGCAATTCATCATAACAAGATTCTGAAGGGAGCTGACGAAACTGATAGAGTGCAGTTGCTACAAAGTACGGCAGTCATTAAGCCTACATTTCAAGCAAGATATAAACAATTGCACACAGCAATTGCGCATGCTGATAAATATGAAGTTATTTGTGCTAATGATTATTCACCAGTGGAACCAACAAAAAAATACTCATTTTTCAAAGAATTACAAGTGCCTGTGAAATGTGTATTGTTCACATACACTGGTGCCAGAGAACATCTCTCTTTTATTTGGAAGGTACCCTTAGAGGGTGATGAAGCACCAGAATACCTTGAAAGGAATAACAAAAACATTGCTGAAATAAAGAACCTTCCGCATTACCACACAAGAGCAATGAGGCGAGAATTCGTACATAGCTTTGGTCAAGTTACCAACAGTAAGCCTGCCCTTCTCAGAGAGGCATACAGAAGATTAACAGGAGACAGATCAGCAGCTTCAAGCTTAACTGAAGCGGAAGTTGACGCACGTGTTGCCGAGATGTTGGAACTAGAGGACCCAGATTTAATATGTGACCTTCGTGTTAATAATGCAGGACGACCGCAGGAGTACATAGTTTTTCTTGAAAAGTGTCAACAGTACATTGAAAGACAGGTGGAGACAGCTGTTGATGATAGACGCCACGACCCAACTACAAGTGATGGTGATGTTGTTACGCATCTTGCCACCGCGATGAATACCAGGCATTTGTATGACTCGGTAGTAAAGGACTGTGGCGATGGTATACCAACACCTTCAATACAATGGTTACGTTTGCAGTTTTGGCCACGTCGTTGCAATTCCCTCAGTGCCACCAGGCAAAAAGGAACTCTTCGCATTAAATTCATGGTTCAAGCGCGTCAATTCAGGAAATCACATGTAGATGTGCACTATGCTTCATCTTTATTTAGGTACCAGAAAGAATTCGCCGTCAAATTCCGAGAATACTGTTCCTATATCAGTTGTGATGATAAGCACACGATTAAAGTAGGAGAACCCGGATTTCCTGTTGCTTCAGCGGAACGTGGGAAACAAGTGTTGGTCGACATGAACACAAAATTCCAAGTTGGAGACCATGACTTCACAAAATTTAAATTTATACCAAGTGTACATCTTGACATTGCTATCCCGGAAGATATCCAAGGTTCGTTTTACAGAGGTAAGGTACATGTTGGACTAAAAGATAGTTGCTTTGAGTCGTCGTCTGGGCTGCGCCATATGACCGAATTAAGGCAGATCATGGAACATTCAGACACAATCAAACCAATGCTTTTGATGCACACCGATGGTGGGCCAGACCATCGCACAACATACCTTTCAGTGCAGATTCCCTTGATTGCATACTTTCTTGACAAGGACCTTGACTTTCTTTGTGCAGTACGTACACCACCTTATCATAGCTGGAAAAACCCAGCAGAGCGTATCATGTCTATACTTAATTGTGCTTTGCAATCTGTTGGACTTATGAGAACCTCGACTGACAAGGAAGAGCTACTCAAGAAGTGTGGCAATACCACAGAGATATGAAAACTTGCTGAAGATAATGTATCCGTCAAAGAATCGATTCAAGACTCGCTGCAGGCTCCAATGTCCATGCTCGAAGGACTGATTATGAATTTAAAACTTAAAGAAGATCAGTTTTCTATATTCCAGGCGTCAAAGAGCGATGACATGGAAAACCTGTGGGCAAATATTTTGAAGATAGACCCAACCATGACCCGACAATGTACAACAAAGAAGTCAATAGAGAAGAAGCAGTTGTTTAATAAGTTTCTTGAAACCCATTGCAGAATACGACATTATATGTTCAGCATAAAAAAATGTGGTAAAGATAGCTGCACCATTTGCAAGGCACCCAGACTACCAGCTGAATTGTTCAACGAGATACACCACTTACCAGATCCAGAACCAAGTCGACCCGACCACTACAAGCCATTTGATGATGTGTACGGCCAGAAAACCTCGGAAAAGCACCGTCCGTCGTTAGTTCAGAGAAACCAAAGCAATCATGGAATGCCCTTTTCACCAAGTGCTCAGTGTGCCAAGAATGTCGGAATTGTGGTTCAATGTCAAGATTGTGACAAATGGAGATGCCTGTATTCCAAGAAAAAGATTTCGCGTAAACTGCATGGTAAAGTTGAAAGTGCGTTGGAGGATTTGTCCTACACATGTGGCAGTGTGTTCTCGGATTTGGAGGATGAAGAAATGAGAGGGGGTTTTGATTCAGTGTTTGTGAAAGCCAGTCTCGATTGCAGTCAACCAACAGAAAAGCCGTGGTATGCAGCAGGTTTTGAAGACATTTGCTTCTTTTGTGGCGTTGAAGACGATCTTAATACCAATCCCGAAAGCTATCCACTATGTGAAGAGTGCAAGAAAACTCGCAAACCAGAGAAGCGATCATCAAGAAAGAAAGTTTAAAAAAACTTGAAATTTGGCTACAAGTGACAAAGGCTATAAAATTATGTTCAGTAAATTATTAGTCATATACTTTATGGTTCATATTATTAAATGTTTTTATTTCTTTAATAAATGTTTCATTACGCATCAGTTCTGCGCTATCAGAGTACAACATGGTCTCGTATTTAGGCGTAGAAGTTAAAATGGCTCTTGACTGTGACTATTTCTTGCGTAGACAAAATGTGTGAAATGGAAGACAACCTTTTAATCCGTTTTTTAATAAAAGGGGAAATATACTACTTACGCTATTAAAAAATAAATAATAAAAAAAATTAAAATCCGCCCGCCCCCCGTTTTTCAAAAAATCTGATGAAAAACTGCAATTATTTTTAATTGGCCTAATGAATGTGTTCTTTTTTAGGAGCATGATATATGACAACAACAACTGCAGCAGGTTTGTTGGACCTAATGGATCATTTGAATTTTGGTGTGTGTCACATATTTGACACAGCTATACTGGAAGACATCCATCAATTAACTCATTAAGTTACAGACTGTTGCAACATTGGCATGCCCCAAAGTTGTAAGGAATATGGCGTTTTATGAATAATTTTAGTTACTGTCAACTGCCTTTACAAAAATACCTATATTCCAAGATCAATACAATAAAAAAACTTGAAATTTGGCAGTGGGTTAAAGTAATAAATAAGGTTTCATTTCATGTATAAATGAACACAAAGGTCCCCATGAATAATAAGTTCTGTGTGTATGAATTTTACGAATGATTAATTTCTGAAAAATTTATTTTTGTAATTTAGGGCATGAATATTTAAAAGCTTGATTTACTATACATTCTGATATTTTAATCATTTTCTTTTTGATATTTGTTTTACAAAATACTTCAAAAGCAAGGATTTTAATTCTGAAAGCACATGGGGTTGTATTAATGAAAAACGCTCAAATTTTGTGTTGGATATTTTTAAACTGATGAGTCAAAGTCATGTAAATATAAAATAGCTTGTGTCCTGGATATGAAAAATATTTGAAAACAAAAATCACCATCAGATGTATGCCATAATCGGTTAATTTTTGGTTAATTTTTCAGAAAATATCAAATATTTATATAATCTACACCTGAAAACAAAACAACAAACCAGGTTTGGGGGAGAAATTTGGAGTTTTGGTGATAATATTGTTTACTTGTTGACTGCACTGACATATGGCTTCCTTGTCGGCAACTGCCTGGCAAAGAGCCAAGTCTTGTTTATTTAAAAAAACACTATATTACAGCAAAATAAACATGCAAACATTGAAAGGTTTTGTCTATTAATAAGACTATAACTTTATTGATGCCATTCCATAAAACATGCACGCTCTCTACAAAGATTTACATTACACTGAGCACACTTATACACACTTTCAAATGTTCTTCCCAACGCACGCTTCCTTCCAGCTTTTGCACACATCACACACGCTCATTTTCGCTCTGAAGACTTCACTAAGCTATGGCCCTTGACATTTCTACCCACTGGAACATCTTTTTTACGGCTAGTTGGATCACTAGAAATTCTCTTGTAGCCGTTATAGGTCGAAATAAGTTGCCTTGCCAAAGCAAGACGGAAATCTAAATGTTTTAGGCGACGGTGTCGATCGGTCTGCAAATTTTGCAAAATAAAACTGTTTACAATCAAAGTATTCACGAAAGACCAAGCCAAATATTTCCACCACTTTTTAGATTGAGCTCCTACAGGGTAGTAGCTCCTATATTGGTCGTTTACATCGACACCGTTCATAAATTTATTGTAAAAAGAAATGACGGCAGGTTTTATGCACAAATTTTCTGGAACAGCATTTCTTTTAGCTGTGCGCTCATCCAAAGGGCCGAAAAGTTCAGGCTGTGGATCGACATTGGTCGATAAAATCGTCACTAAACGCTTGTCCTGCCATGTCATGCAAACTAAGTTTTTATTTTAGTTTTTATTTTGTCGTGTTCGAATCTCACCGCGTTTAAGTTTTATCTTTTTCAAATCGGCCGGAAATTGTTTCCTATTATGGCGCAAGGTCGAGCATGCGTAAGTTTTATTTTCAAGCAAATGTTCGAGTAAAGGAACCGAGGAAAAATAGTTATCAAAATAGAAGTGACGGTAAGTATTATAGTAGGGTTTTCCCAGGAAATCAACAACTTTAAAACCGAGACCTCGCGCCCCTTCCGCATCATTTTCATTGACATTTTCGGCATTTTGTTGTTTACCTAAAGTAAACTTGAAAGCGCGGCACGAAGTAAGTTTCAGAATCGGCTTACATCCAAACTTTAATACCAAATTTATTCGGTTTTCCAGGCATATATTGCTTGAAAGATAAACGACCATTAAATTTAACCCAACCTTCATCAATCGAAATATTTTTTCCAGGCACATAAACATCTTGAAAAGCTTTTTCGAGCTTTGAAATAAGGGGCCGAATTTTTGCAAGTTTGTCTGTTGGATTTTCTTGCCGCGGGTCCGAAATATGAAAGTACCTATTCAAAATCCAAAAACGTCCGGAAGGCATTTTTGTTTTAAAGCCGGCATTCCCTAAGAACAAATCTGAATCCCAATATAGTTTAATTTTTGGTAGTCTGTTAATTCCCATCAAAATATTTAGACCAAAAAATGCAGACATTTCATCGCGGTCAGCTGTAAAATTTTGATCGTTGTGATTTGAATGCGCATACGAAATTGTAGCATGCACAATGTGATCGAAAAAGTGATCGCCGAAAAACAAGTCGAAAAAGTCCTTTCTACTACTTAAATTATCTTTCCATTAAAAAATATCATCAAAACCATTGCTACTTATCTCGCTTCCACTTTCGCTCACACTATCGCTGTCGAGTTCTTGAACTTCGATGTCCGAAAAACCGTCAAAATCCTCTTCGTCCGAGTCGCCCGCTATGTCTCGCCATGAAACCGTCGATGTTTCCGCTGCGATTGGCCGTGTTTCTTCAACCGTTTCGTTCATTAAAAACCCCTCGAAATCGCTTTCGTCCTCACTACTCTCGAACATACGAAGTGCTTCAGCTATAATCAAAAACTTTTCGCAAAAAAAATTTTAAAACGCTCGTAACTTGGACAATATGAACTGCACAAGCTTACACGAGGTCTCATTTGAAAGAGCGGATTCGGGTGTTTTTATAGGTGCCTGTTGCTAGGCAACAGGGAATGCATATCATTCGCTATTGGCCAATGAAATTGACGTGTCACTCAGGGCGCATGAAGGCGCAATGAGACTTACCCTGTTCCCAATTCCAGGGCGCATGGGGACACAATAAGACTTAATGAGTTAATGGAAATTAAAAAATGGATTGAGGAACATTGTGGCATCTGCGAGCTTGGTTTCACTTGTATGAAAGGTGTTAAATCATCAGGTATATAAATACCCTACTTTGGTATTTACTCTGTATAAAGCCAGACAATTTTACTCGTCCATAGTGGAGTATTGCCGGTAAATGGGTTAATTTTATTGTATTCAACAACAACAACAATTTATTATACCCATAACTTACACACATAATCATATATAAATAATATTAATATTTGTGATGTTCTCCAACCCTCGAAATTCAACTATTTTTGCCTCGGCAAATAATTGCCAAGTCTTTCGATAATTTTCGAGTTTGCCTCGGCAATTTTTTTTGCCGAGGCACACAATGAAATCACCTTAAGTTCCTTCGGCACCCTTCGGCATTCTTAAAGTAAAGTACTTACGGAAATTATTGTAATCAAATATTATGAGCGTAGATTCTGACGGTTGACAATTTGTTGTTATTTTACAATTTCCTGATTCAAAATGTTTTTAAAAAGTTTAACAACAAATTGTATGAAAAAATAAACTTAAGACGGTAATCACACGACAGTCTAAAGACGGTAATCACACGACAGTCTAAAAGATAAAACAAAGTTTCTCGATGTGTCGTCTTTAAACCATCAAGATTGTTCTTTATTTCAGCCGAAGCCGATGCTGAAAACCTGTTTGGAGACAGGTATCACGTTTGGATATTTTCAAGGAAGGAAGATACGTGCAAGATAAGATTAAGAACTCTCTTCGCTCCTTCACTTATAATTATATTGATCTTGACTTGAAGGAGTTTAAGCTAGGGCGCAAGAAGATAAACAAACTAACCGAAACTTTTGCCATCCTTAAGCCTGACAAAGGAAATGGCATTGTGCTCATTGATCGCTCTGATTATGTAATTTCCATCAAATCTCTTTTTTCTGATTTCTCTAAGTTTAAGAAATTGGATTATGACCCGACATTACCTAGACTTCATTCTTTACAGAACTACCTACTTAAACTTCACAAACGTAATGAAATTACTGACAAACAACTTGACGCTCTAAGACCTATGACAGCACATTTTGGCAGAGCACATAGCTTGCCAAAGACTCACAAGACTCTCAAGACTAACACTTTACCCAAATTCCAACCAATAGTTGACACTACTAACATTCCACACTACAACGTTGGAAAATTTATCTTCTTTACTAAATCCTCTTACTTTAAATGATCATTCTCTTTCTGATGCGGTGACCAATATTAACAAATTTCCCAAACATTTGTTTCAAGAAGGCTAGCAGTTCGTTTCTTTCGATGTTGAATCCCTCTTTACCAATGTTCCACTTTCCCACACAGTCAAAATTATTCTAGATCGCATTTATGAAGATGGAATTAATTACAACCACAAAAAACGCACTTTGAAAAAACTCATTTTGGATTGTTGCAACAAAACTGCCTTTTCTTTTGACAAGCAAATTTATGACCAAAAAGATGGTGTTTCTTTGGGTTGTTCATTAGGACCTGTCTTAGCTAATATAATTTTAACTGAATTTGAAAGATTAATAGTTTCAGAGTTGATTGCCGATGGTACTATAAAATTCTATAAACGTTACGTTGATGACACTCTTGTTTTGATAAAACCTTCCAATATTTCCGCCGTTTTAGCTAAGTTCAATAATTTCGATCCGAACTTAAATTTCACAGTTGACACATTTTCTGATAGTGTAGTGTTAGAGATAAAAGTCTCAGTTGATGGTACTGACATTTATCATAAGGACACCCACACCGGTCAGTATTCACATTTTTCAAGTTTTGAGCCTTTTCGTCGCAAAACTGCATGGGTAAAATCTCTGTTCTACCGGGCTTTTAAAATTTGCAGTTCGAAAACACTTTTCAACAATCAAATTGAAACCATCAAATCTTTTATGTCTTGGAATGGTTATCCTAATGGCATTAGAAACTTTTTGATTAAAAAGCATAAAACCAAATATATTGATAATTCTACTTCCGATGCCGTTAATCATGACACTGATGATGATATGTTGCCTAAAATTTGGATTCGTATTCCTTATCTCGGAAACCGTGGC
>CACRXK020003892.1:22500-34051 GCA_902702795.2 Paramuricea clavata | reverse complement strand
CCCCCCCCCCCCAATATCGTTCTGGCTACGGCACTGTCTCAACATCACTTTGTTTTAGCTTTATTTTGTAGTTTATACAGTTAGCAACCTTTTTAAACTTATCTGGCGATTGAGAAACACGAACTAATAGTTAAATATCAATTTAAATACAATTATATCATTGACATTGATGCTGTAAAATTGACGCCATATTTATACAGCATTATAAGCAAAACGTACTGAACTTCAGACATCATTTTCCCCTTGGCGTACCATCCAAAATCTGTTCATTTTAGCATTATTTTACAGATAAAGCACTGAACATTTACATACTTCTTAAGTTTGTAATGTTTGCCGCTTGAGAAACGCATCAAAAAATTTGAATATACATAAATTAAGTGGAAAAGTATATTCATTAGTTTTGAGCATAGAATAAAGATCCATATAGCCTTGCCACTTACGTCGGAAGCTTTGAAACCTCGCGCATGTCGCATTACGCATGTTGGCCGCCATTTTCCTAGTCAATGACATTTTCTGTCCAATAAACACGCGGTACTGGCTGGCTGCTCCGCCTTCTGGTCAGTAAACTGCATATTTTTGCTTAAAAAAACGAGGACACCGTTGACACTTCTGTTACTGATCTTTATTCTGTGGTTTTGAGCGCGTGTTACGTAACATACAAAATATTCTAGCTCCTCTTAATTGTTCACTTTGCATGCATGGTTTTATATTTTGCGATATATTTTTTGTTACCTTCTGTAACTATGTATTTCACCCCGATATTTTGTGGTCGTATGGTTTTTTTCTGCCCCTCCCTCCCCTCACTTTTCTAATAGTCTCCGTCTGTTAATTTTTTAAATCGTATTTAGGACGAAGTATATTGCTCGTGCACAATTTCTGCATGAACGTAATCTTACATGGTATACGTAAAAGTTTATTGGCCAGCATAAGCTAGCGTACTAAAAGTTTATTGGCCAGCATTCATGTGTGCGGAGGGGGGCAGAGTCCGTCTGCATTCATGTGTGACTTTCATGTCATTTAGTATATCTCTGAAGATTTTCAATACGGCATGTACAATATAACCAGGGTGATAAGGCTAGGCTACTAAGGCAACCAATCAGCTGTCGACATCCACGATGTACCCATGCGAACCAACTTTTATTATCATCGATTAAAAATATTAAAATATTTTTAATTGAATTTAGGACGAAGTATATTGCTCATGCACAATTTCTGCCGTTTGGACATCACTCCAGTGTTACATATTGATCTCAGCACTGCAGATCGTGTGGTGTCCAGTCTTCGACAACCTGCGCGCGACATTGCTGCGTCTCTCACTCCAGTATCGCATATTGAGATCTCACTCTAGCTGCACCTGAATGTATATCGCTCCAGTGTTGTATTTTGAGCTCAACGCTTCAAGTAGAATATATCACTTCAGTGTCACATATTAAGATCAACGCTTCAAACCGTGCTCACTTGCGTAATCAATGTATGGTGCCCAGTTTCCGACAATCTCTGCGCGGCATTGCTATGTAGCTTCACCTCTTCTCGGGCATTACACCTGCGATTGTAAGGCACACAGCATCCACGAGCCACGGCACCACTCGTGCAACAAGTCATGCTCAATGCCTGACAAAAATCCTTCTTTAGAAAGCTATACAAAAGAGGATTCAAAAGCGATGTCAGGAATCTCAGCACGTTATTGGCCTGCCACAGCTTGTCTGGTACATATATTTGCATGTCTAACTCATCTATGATACTCAATGCAAAATAAGGACCCCAACATATCACAAAAATGGCCAACATTAAGGCAAAGATTATCGCCACTCTGGCTTCCTTCCGGGACGCCGTATTTGACTCTGTGGGATTCTGTGCCCCAGATCTGACTCTTGTTAATAGCATTTCTTGTCTGCGAATGTGGAGTTTGGCGACCAAAAACATTGACACAAATGCAAAAATCAATAAAACCATTGGAATAATAAGAAATACGATAAGCGTAGTTACAGTATAAAATAGCCATTGTTTTGCCTCGTCATTATCCGAACAATTAGCCGGGTCTGTCCAAATGAAAGGGACCAATGCAACTGCCAAGCTTATACACCATATAGCGGCCAAAATCATCTTAAATCGAACATGTTTAGCGCTTAATCTTTCATGAAGGAACGGGTAGACTATGAACAAGAATCTTTCATATGTGACGGTTAGCAAATGAAGGATCGTTGAAATTGATATAAATTTGGTAAATAGGTAGGACACGGTGCAGAATATGCATCCAGTCTTCGGCACAATTGCTATTGAACACAACAACGCTATCGGGAGACCAAGTAACCCTGTGCTTAAATCTGAACAAGCCAAACTTACGAGTAGATAATTCTGCCATTTATGAAGAGTCCGCTTTCGCCATACAGCTATGATCACACAAGCGTTGACAGCGATTATCAAAACGGCCAATATGATATAATGAATTTCTTTGAGCAAAAATTTCCCATCTTTCCAGCCTGTCTGAATTTGAGAGGTGTTGTTGTTAGTAATGTTAGACATTTTGTGTCCGATCAGCCCCATACAAATTACGCTCTCCTTTTCATTTTAGTAAAATATTTGTATGCTTTAATTATACACACGTCAAATTTGTCAGCGTTTTAAAATGAAGAAATAATTATTTTTCCCCTAATGAATTTCCGATGCTATGGTGGCCAAACATGGCAGGCAAATATGATCAGCATGATGTCTCTTGATTATGAACGCTCTTGAAATGTAAATACCGTATCCGGTTACCACTTTTATAGGAGCTGAAGCGATGCGAACACTTTCTCAGACTCACTAGACTCGAAAGTGAATCAGTGGTGATTTGTTTTGATTGCTTATCGGTTGGATATCTCGGTGTTATTGCTGTTACGGTTTCCCATATACCCGCCATGCCGATTATTACTCGCCCCATTTGGGAATTATCGCTTTGCTTCTGTATATGTAACCGATAAGACAAGCGTTGATAAGAACCGTCCTTAACAATGTGTTGACATTACTTAATAGGCAAAAGTTTTGTGAGAAAGCTGTGAATTGTTAGGGATTCAATTATATGAAAAATACAAGCAAAGACTATGTGTTATTACACACTTAGTGGTCTTTAGGGCACAGATAGGCTAGATAGCCGTAGCGACGTGAAAAAAACAACTATTCTTACATTTTAGGAACTCTATTTTCAGAGAATTATTGCAACAGAGAAATGTTGTTTCGCTAAGCTTCTGAAAATTGTACATTCCGTATCGGATAAGTATCTTTTCGTACCCCTACGGGGAGCTATCCGGTATAGTGACTGTGTAAACACGGCCTATAATAATATCACAAACGTTTTTTGAGCCAATAGTCTTTGGCAATCGTTTTTTATAACACTTGAACTGCTTATGAACATGTCTATTATATTGCACAAAAAAGTTTAAAATTCGCATGAATGTCAAATGAAGATCAGGCAACCGTCCAACGTGCTACGGTCTGATTGCACGTGTATTTTGGTTAGCCGATCTTTTTATCCGCACATTAATCTCAGATTATATCTTCATCTGTGGATTTCCTACGCTTTTTTCCCAAAAATATAAAAGCAGTTCAAGTATGCGTAAGATTTGTCAAGGAATATTGGCTAAACTTTTGGATATTAAACAATATCAATGCAAATGCCAACGAATGTCCTATATACGGCTACGACCTACACTATTGGCGTTCATGAGTAATTTCAGGTGAATTCTAGGCGGGTTAAAGTGGTAACTGGTACTACTAAGAATGCAATTGAAGAATGTCAAATTTCAGTTACATTTTCTGCGGGCTTTTTGACGGTCTAAATATTCATGTAGTGTAACTGATTAAGCCCCATATCTCATTGTGCTAAATTATTCCTTTCGAAAAAAACACCTGCTATTTAATGACCTCTAATGTTCACGAAAAAACCAATTTCAAACGCTTCCTTTAGGCAACTCACATAACGGTAATTTAAAACTTAGCCATCAACCGCTATCTCCCTGTACACGTGTAATTTTTTAATTGTATTTATCGCCATGTGCACCTGCAAAAACATTAATCAGTCTGTTTATTTACCTGCAAAAAATGCCTGCAAAAATTAATCCGGAAGATGAAAATGCCTGCAAAAAAATTAGTCTGCGTATAAACTACCGGTACTTAATTATAGTCAGTTTACATGAGTGAAAAAAATTCGACTATACACGTAAAAAAACTATAACATTTGAGTCCTTTACTTGCGGCGTTTTGAACCGTTTTGTTTAAAGGAGGGGGAGAATACTCGCTGAGATATTTACATGATAAACAATTGAATCGTAAAATATCAAATTGGGACCTGTCAGTAAAGAGTTTTAAGCTTAGTGTGTTGGGGGTCGGTCGTTCCGCAAACCGTCGTATTTTTTGGTAATCGTTCCATGTTTCGCGCACCAATATAGTAAACGTTATGTAATGGATATTATAGTGTATTGAAAAGTTTACTAGATACCTCCATACACATATATACACACCCTAAACCTAACCCCTAACCTTAACCCTAATATCTAACCCTAACCTATATTGGTGCGCGAAACATGGAATGATAACCTATTTTTTCTCCTAATTCACTGTTACCCACCAGTATACAGTTTCTTCGTGAAACCGTAACCGTCATGAACGTATCTTATATGGTATACGTAAAAGTTTAGTTGGCCAGCATAAGCTAGCGTACTAAAAGTTTATTGGCCAACATTCATGTGTGTGAGGGGGGCAGAGTCCTTCTGCATTCATGTGTGACTTGGATGTCATTTGGTATATCTCTGAAGATTTTCAATACGGCATGTACAGTATAACCAGGGTGATAAGGCCAGGCTACTAAGGCAACCAATCAGCTGTCGACATCCACGATGTACGCATGCGAACCAACTTTTTTACGCAAAAGTATTTTGGCGCGAGCAAAACCCTTCAAATCTCACAGAAACAAATGGCTAAAAAAGTTCTGAAATCCTCGAGCAAACACGATAAGCTTAGCAATGTCAACAGAACGCTTGGGAACAATATGAAATCGACTAAATCAAAGCGTAGCGAAAATGTTGTTAATTCGAAGGAACTAAATTGTGTTGCCATCTTGGTGCAGTGTAGACTGTAGAATTTACATATTTCACCGTCGTTTTCACATATTTGGATTAAATACGTTAAAAATTAGCTACTTTGGGGATTTGGTGTCACCGATATACATGATCACGCCTGACTTTTCGGGACGACATGTCCGAAATAAACCTGCATTTGACCAAAGTGACCATCAAACTACCCAAACAAAGCAACCAGTACCTCGGACGCCAGAGAGCAAAAGGCATAATAGAAGCAGACAAAAAGGCCATATTTTGATAGAAAAACATGGCTACGAAAGACATGCATCAGGGGAAAAGTCTCCACACGCGAGGAGACGTGAGATTCACAAGAATTTACATAGTCAAACTCCTTCGTCTTCACCGACGAAACAACATTTTGAGTTGGCCCAGGAACTGCATAATGTCAGTGGAAACTTAGGTTTGTGTTATGAGGAATTGAAAAGTCGTTATATGAGAGAAATTGCGAAGGATGTTGGGCTGAATACTGTGGATTCAGGTATGTTTCTTGGGCATTTTAATACTCAAATATTAACGTAGAAAACTTATTGATAAAGCTCTATAAATAGCATCCTAATAATTTTATTATTACTGTATATATTAACATTTAATAACGTAGAAAACTTATTAATAAAGTTCTAATAGCATTCTAATAATTTTATTATTATTACTGTATAATATTAACTTCATTAACTATTTTAACAATTTTATTAACTATATTGTTTAAATTATCGATGAATTACTGTTTATCCCCAAACTCCCATGCAACATTATGTCAGATCATTCGCTTAATTTAATCAACAACTGGACTCTGTAGCTCAGTTGGTTAGAGCGCTGCACCAGAATCACAGGGCCACAGGTTCGATTCCTGCCGAGAGGACCAAAAGTTGCAACTGCTCCTAGTTAGATGAGGGTCTTAATGGGGGTCTTTCGGTCTAAAATTTAAGCCAGTTGTCAGTGCGATATATTGCAAGCTGTCAGTAGTCAGTTACTGCAAAAAAGCTGACTCATCATTTTTTCATCATTTCTCAGTTGTCAGTTAGGATATTTTGTCAGTTGTCAGTCAAAAATTCAGGCAAATGTCAGTAGTCAGTTAACCCCATTCAGACCTTCTTAGATCTACTAAATGTATAAAATTTAGACTCAAAATCCCTATAGCTTCAACAATTATAATTCTATATATCGAGAGGGATGGCCAAAATCTGTTTACCTGTTATAACAATCCTGTCCGGACCAAAATCAATTATGGTAGGTCAATTTACTTATCATAGGAAAGCTGCTGGCATTGAAAGACTTGTTTCAACAATTGATGAATGAAATGGTTCACCTCAAAAGAATTCTATCTCACTACAATATCACTAATGGTGGTCAAGATGATAATCTTGAAAAACCTCTGAGAAATCAAGGTATATAAACTATCACAGGAAAGAGTTTATTGAGAATGTGTTTAGGAGGGGCGGGGGGGACCCCAAGAATTATTTTTATTTGTTTAATGATCTCTGAGAATCTTAAAATACATGACCTTGCACCTACCTCCACCTACCTATTGCCTTGGTTGATGGTTGCACCCACCTCGGCTCATCAACCCTCGCTTGTCAACCCCCTACTAGATCATAAGGTGCTGCAGAATTATAACAATGAAATAGTTATTTCATTTACAGCTATAGATTGTACTGGTTGGTCTTATACATTTGTTTGCTACATACAGTTTCAGATATTCCTGGTCCAAATGATTTAGTTCATCTGAAAGGACCAATAACAGAAAATACAATCACCACAACACTCCAAGCAAGATTTAATGCAAATTGTTGCCATGTAAGTTAACATGTTAAACTCTCTGACTGCTTATTCTTGTGCGAATACTTGTATGTAGCCTGATTACCCCACCTTCTACTTTTCTTTTTGCTACCCCTTGCTACTTTTCTTTTCATTTCATTTCCTTCCCCATTTCTTTAAGTAGACCATTTGCCCCCACTCCTTTTCCATTCTCCCCCCTCTTTCCCTTCCTTCCCCCTCTCCCCTTTCCCTTCTTTCCTCCCCTTCCTCTTTCCCTTCTTTCCCCCTCCTGTTTTCCTTCTTTCCTCCCCCTCCTCTTTTCCTTCTTTCCTCCCCCTTCTTCATTTCATTCCCTTTCTCTTCTTTCGTCCCTCCCCGCTTCATTTTCCTCCCCCCTCCTCTTTCCCTTCTTTCTTCCCCACTCCTTATTCCCTTTCCCTTCTTTCCTCCCCCCTCCTCATTCCCTTTTCTGATCATTCCCCCCACCTCTCATTCCACCATTACCTAATACCCCTTCTCCATCTTTTTGCTTCCCAACTTTTTCACCCTCCCCCAAAGGTTCTCTATTGATAAACCCTCATAAACTGTTCTTTGCCATCTAGACAAAAATTGGTCCAGTCCATTTGATCATAAACGCATTCAATTTCTCTGAATTTAAAGATGACACAAATCCCCAGTATCTAAAATTGATTGTCACCAAATCACTTGAAAAACTGTTCGAAACGCAAATACCACAAATGTTAATTCTAAGGTTGGTTTAGTGGCTACACAGTAAAAACGCACAAGTTGTTACAGGTCTGCAAACAAGTTGTTACAAATCTGTTCACAAGCTGTCGACAAGTTGTGTTCGCACTGCTTGTTCCTAGTTGTTGTAACAAGTTTGGAACAAGCTGTTAACAACTTGGAACAAGCTTGATGGCATTATCAGACTTGTTGACACAGTCATAATAAACAAGAATGTTACAAGGTTGATGACACAAGGTTGTAACAATATTGTTATCATCATGACTGTATCGGACTTGTTGGAACAACCTTGCAACAAGTCTGATATTATCAACAATGTTGTTACAAGTACTTAACAGCTTGTTGCAAACTTGTTGACAACTTGGTCTTGGGACAAGCAGTGCTTGTTGGCAGACTTGCTACAAGATGCGAGATTTTTGCGTGTGTATATACTTGAGTTCAAAATTTACTTACTATCATTTAAACCTATCATTTGGACTTCACGTTTGACTTTCCAGTGGCGAAAGTGGGAGTGGCAAGTCATATACAACGCAATTATTAATCAAAGAATTGATGCATTTGTCGTGTGGACCATCTCAAACAGATGTGGTGAAGGTATTGTTTGTTTTAGAGTCAAATCTGATAGCGTCGTTCCTATTCTACAATACGCTGCCATGAAACGACCTGGAAAAGATATCTTAGGGTTTATATGATCCCGCTTAAGCGAGATTCAATGAAGTGTGAATTATTTTGAGCAATTGAAATACGTTTTTCAGCCATAAACAAAAGTTAGATAACTTAATAATATTGTTGAAACGAAATTAGGAACGCGCTAGAAGTTATGTAGTGGAAGAAGACGATTAATAGCATTCAACAACATTTGTTTTTTGTCTAAAACATGGAATTTCATACAATTTGTAACAAGCAATTTTGTTAGATCATGAAATGCGACTTATTTCAATTGCTCAATATACTTCACACTTCATTGAATCCCGGGTAAGCGGGACCATATAAACAACCCCAGCTTAAACGTGGTGATCCAGCCTCGGATCTGTCTATGCTTTGTAAATAATATATTGTTTTCTCTTTTTCAGCAGTTGGATGCCTCGGTAACAGTGCTAAATAGTTTTGGGAAAGCAAGAACAGTGACCGGCCCAGAGTCATCTAAAGTGGTTTGTACTTATCCTCAAGGGTGGGGTGACTACAAAATTTTTGTAGTTCGCTATAACTACAGCTACTTCAAAAATATGTAGTCAGCTACAACTACTGCTACTTTTGAACAAAGGTAGTTCGCTACTGACTACAGCTACTGCTTAAAAAATGTAGCGAACTATTACGCTATATTTTTTAGTTTTACTGTATTTGGAGCATCTACTAACTCAGGTTGAAATGTAACCTATAACAAATCGACTTACGAGTAAGTAAATACAAAGCAATATGTTTGTAATAACTACAGTGTTCAAGAGTGTAAATTGACTATTGAGTATTGATTTTAAGCAAACCGTGTCTCAATATCATGCTATTCTATCAAGTTGCTAACATTTTTAAAAAGTAGCGAATAGCGATTTGCTGTTTGAAAAGTAGTCAACTACTTGGCTACTTTTAGGCAAAATGTAGTTCGCTATAACTACAGCTACTGTTTTAAAAAAGTAGTCAAAAACTACTGGCTACTTGAAAATTGTAGTTCGCTACAGTAGCGAACTACAACTACTTCGCTACTACCCACCCTTGCTTATACTGTATATAATTTCCGATGACTGCCGGAAATGATTTTTTTTACTCATCCGGAGGAAATTGTTAACAAAATATTTTCACAGGAAATACTGCAGGAACTTTTTGTCATCCTATATACTGGGATGCCATATAATTTACTTATTGTTTACAAAAGCGTTTTGCAAGTCGATAATGTCTTGTGCTGAGATTGACGTTATCTCGACGTACGTTGCCTTATGTTCTCAGAAATCTACATATGCAGGAAATTTTATATTTGACTTACACAGGAAATTTTTATTTTTGGATTTTGCTGTCAGGAAATGAAATATATTTTCTGGACATGTACTCGTCAATGATTCCCTCATTGACGAGTAAAAGCGTCTGACGTTAAGTTTAATAGCATACCCTGACGTGTAGATTGGGCGAGAAGAATAATTTTATTGACAAATATTTGATAAAGTCGATTTGTTTAAATTTTATATTTTTACAGGCCATTTTGTATGAATTTTATTTTAACAACCAAGTTGTCCATAAAACGAACATCAGATGCATTCCGCTTAGCATGGTAGGTTTTTAATTGATTTTAAAATATCTTATAAATAAAAATAATATCTTATAAATAAAAATAATATCTTATAAATTCTCATTTTGAAATATTCTTTCAAGCAGTCCAGAATTATTCAGCCCAGAGAAGATGAAAGTAATTTTCGGATATTTTATCAACTTTTTGCTGGGCTCAGTCCTAAAGAAAGAGGTATTATTCCACTGTTTTAGCTTTGTGCCCTTATCATTTGCTCATTTCATTTTCAAAAATATTGTTGCAGCCAAACTACAACTACAAACACACAGTGCTCACGAGTTGCGATATTTGTACAATTATCCTTCTCAAGACCAATCTGAAATTGAACTTCTTCGGAAACAATTTCAATCGTGGAAGGTTTGTGAATAACATTTTCACTGCAGTCTTTTTTAGTGTTGTGTGGTATGGTATGTTGTAGTGTGGTATGGTGTAATTATAGTGTAATTGTGTAATATTGTAGGGTATGGTATGCCATGGTATGGTATGATAAGGTGCAGTATGGTATGGGATGGGATGGTATAGTGTGGTATGGTATTGTGGTCAGATGGTGTATGGTATGTGAATATCATTTGGGTGAATAACTGTCTTTTTTAGTGTTGTGTGGTATGGTATGGTATGTTGTAATGTGGTATGGTATAATCATGGTATAATGGTGTAATATTGTAGGATAAGGTATGCCATGGTATGATAGGTGCAGTATGGTATGGGATGGTATAGTGTGGTATGGTATTGTTGTCAGATGGTATATGGTATGGTATGATGTGGTATGGTGTGGTCAAATGATGTGGTATGATATAGTATGGTGCGGAGTGGTATAGTATGCTCAGGTGTGGTCATGTGAAAGTCACGATCTTATATTACCATACAATGTTTCAGTCAGCTCTACAGATCCTTGGTATTCCCTTTACCGACGTTACCAAAGTACTCGCGGCCATCTTACTTCTTGGAAATGTACAGTTCACAGAAAAATCACCACGAGTCTTAGAAGTACAAGGCGGAGATTTCGGTTTGTATTCTAATCAGTTGTCTTTCTTCCCACTCCGTTCAAAACCGACCTAGTCACGTGGGAAGGCGTGATCAGCGAGCGTCCCTTGCTAGGTCGTTTGTTGCCCTTAATTCATAATAACACTGGCCTACCACGTTTGACATGTTTCATATCGCTCCATTTTTCTAGAGCTGAAGGCGGTGGCTATACTACTCGGTGTGCCATACATTTCTCTGTTTCGTGGTCTCACTAAGAAACTTAAAGTTATGAAAAGTGATGCGACTATACAGTCGTGTTCCGCAACTCAGGTATGGTATGGTATGGTGTATGGTATGATGACGTGTGGAATGGTATGGTAATGAGGTGTGGTATGGTATGGTGTGGTATGGTATGGTATGGTGAGGTATGGTATGGTATGATGAGGTATGGTATGGTATGGTATGGTATGATGAGGTATGGTATGGTATGGTATGGTATGATGAGGTATGGTATGGTATGATGAGGTATGGTATGGTATGGTATGGTATGGTATGGTATGATGCATGAGGTATGGTATGATAAGGTATAGTACGGTATGAGATGTGGAATGGTATGGTTGGGTAGGATAGGATAAGGGTCGAGGTATGGTGAGGTATAATTAGGTACTGTATGTTTTGGTGTGGTATGATGTGGCACGGTGAG
>CACRXK020003892.1:0-17500 GCA_902702795.2 Paramuricea clavata | reverse complement strand
CAAGATGTTGTATTTACCACTGGTGAAAGTGTCAAAGTTATTGGTGCTTCACCGAAAGCTGGTTATCTCGCTGTTGAAAGCAGGCACAAAACTGGTTGGGTTCCTTATAAACTGACAAGATTATTGGTAACTAAATAACGATTTACTTACTACCCAGGAGGAAACCTTGACGTACATATCAGCTGTATGGGGGGTTCTTAACTGTTCTCCCTAGTGATCCTTACTTGCAGCTGAGAGCTAAGCTCAAAATCTCTTGCAAAATCCCGAAATCATCTCAAAATCCTGCAAAAAAGTCCGTTAAAATCCGCTGAAAATCTCGCAAAAATCCCAAAATTCCTGTGTATTTTTGCAATACGTTTGTGCTTGATTTACACAGTACAACTCAAATTAAATTGTAAGCAGGTTGCATGCGACAGTTTTAGGAAAAAGTTGTATAATGTAAATCTGCCTTTAGTTTTCAGTAAAGTTCAAAGCTCACTTATTTTTATTTGTCTTTCTACACTTTTAGACAGACGATATGATGTAGTAAGGCAGATATTAAATAAAGGCAAGTGTATATAATTTTGAACATATATAGGACAAATGTGTAAGGGGCCGACCATTAGAAAAGTGATGGGTGGGACTTTTTCAACTTGTACGAATTTTTTTTTTTAATTTTTTGCTTGTGTCGATAATTTTTTTAAAATATAATCCCTTGCACGAATTTGTTTTTATTTCAACGTATAATTTTTCCTATTGAAGTCTCTGCACGAATTTTTTTTTCAAACTTTCTTGGTGCACGAATTTTTTTTTATTTCAACTTATAGTTTTCCCTATTGAAAAGTCTCTGCACGAATTTTTTTTTATTTCAACTTATAATTTTCCCCATTGAAAAGTCTCTGCACGAATATTTTTTTCAAACTTTTTTGATGCACGTATATTTTTTTTCTTTCTGTATCCCCTGCGCGATTTTTATTTTTGCCCCCCCCATCACTTTTCTAATGGTCCGCCCCTAATGCATATTTGGGTGTGTATTCATATAATTTTTTAGCATGCCTGACATGCATGGGATCTGGGTGCTCGCCTGCGAGTAGCCCGCTGGTTGCAGGCAGGTATTTTACAGTTGTGTATATTATAAAACGATCAGTATTAGGTATACTAAACAATGTCCACCTATTATTAATACCGTTATTGTGATGGGTTTATTAACTTTTTAAATCATGTACATTTTGCGTTTAATACAAATTATTGAAATTAAAATACACACTTTTCCTGACTATGAAAAGGTCGTTTGACCACAAGTTAGAGCTCGATGTTAGAGCTCTAAATATTCTCATTTTCCCATGAAATTCGACTCGAGTGCGCAAGCTGACTTGACCCTTTAGACTTTAAACAAACATAACAATAATCACAATCAAGCAAAAACAAATATTCTGACAGAGTATAGAATCACCGATGATAAATTTCTGTATAAATATATTTATTTTGAACGTGTCTGTGGCCTGCTGATAAGCCGTGAACGTAATATAAACGAAATTTTTATCTCCAAAATCTTGTAGTCAAAACAGAATGAGTTGTGGAAAATAGTTGAGATGCTTTTATAGCTATGCTTTTCATGATATGGTTTCCTAAACTCATATCCTTTCGACTAATTTAAAGTGATATAACGTTGTACAGAATTAATTGTTGATGCTTAGATCATCTACACTATCAAAGTTTCTGTGATCACAGTAGGAATTTTGCATGGGTATAATTCTAAATTCGTGAAATTTAACGCGTCTTAAATTAATTTTAAACTCCAGCTACAAAAAGGGTCCTATGTTGACAACCTAACCCCACCCCCAGCATCCTCAATATTTCTTGAAGAGTCCCCCACCCCCAGCATCCTCAATATTTCTTGAAGAGTCCCCCACCCCCAGCATCCTCAATATTTCTTGAAGAGTCCCCCACCGGATCTAATGTTCTACAAAACATGGCCCACCCTCAACTCAGCATTCCCAGCATGCGCCGCGAGCAGGATTTCCGGCAATCAAGCGCGCGCTATGCAGGCAAGAGCGCCCGCGACGCAGGCTGGAGTGTCGACCACCCAGTTCGAGATGGTATCAGTGTCTCAATTATGGGCGTTTGTCAATTTTAAATACGGTCACAGACGTTCGTTATTTATATAAACAAACATCGAGGCCTCGAGAGTGTTTTCATAAGGAGCTTATTTCAACATTTGCTCTCACACTTGATAGCGATACGATGGTAGAGAAACATAACACTTAACTGTAATACAATTGTTTATTTTGCCTTGCGATAAGTTTTCCGAAGTTTTGGGAGTGTCGTCGAAGATCGGGGAACACCGACACACATCATGTCAGTATAATCTCAATATATGAATTAATATGAATTTCTATGAATTTCTATGAATATATGAATTAATATGAATTTCTTCGGAGTTTCCATTGTATTGTATTTGAAGGTCTGTGCCAGTGGACTAGTATCCCAAAGGTCGTAGGTTCGATTCCCACCGTGGCTAGGCATATTTTTCAAGCTTGCCCGGTGTGGATCAGTGGATATATACTCAGAGTAACATTACAAACATCATATTCACCTGAGTACACAACACCAACACAGAAAATATAAGAAAGCTTCGGAAACTGAAACAAAGGCCCTTACCTTAGTTGGGAACTGGTAGCACCGGGAAAAAATGGTGAAATTGATACTATGTAATTTGCGATTGCACCACTATATCCATGGAATATCCATGACTATTTTCATACTGTATACATAGTATGGAAATTGCATTTAGTATAAAAAAAACCAAACCAGCCGACAATTTCAAAAAATATAAGCATCTTGAAACCCAAAATATGAGTAATCTTCGGATTATGTTTTGTACTATATGCATTTAGTATCAAATTGCATTTCCATAGACCACATAGTCCAATACATTTTTTAAGGATTCTTCAGTAGTGGGGCAAAATTACCAAAGGGCCCATTTTCCTTCCCCCCACACACGCAGAATAGTATGCGATCCGCGAAGGTGTGAGCCGAGTACCGTAGGCACGCGAGTTGATTATTTTAAAATTTGGGTCTCTGAAATAGCATTTCCTGCATTCTGAGAACACATTTTTTTAAAAAACTCAGCTTCTCAAAACAAAGTTTTAACAGTGGTAAAATTTGTAATACTGGTAAATTGCATGCTAAACATTCAAACACAACATAAGTTTACTAGTATGCTCACCAACAAATTCCCCACCAGTCCATGGTATGAAAAATGCCTTGTTCCATACTATTTCCATAGCAAAGAATTTGAAAAAAATTCAAATTGAAATAATAGGCGGAACGGTCATTCAGTTTGTCATTTTGCGGAACGGTCATTTTTGTCATTTTGTATCTATATGTAATTGTAAACCATCGTAATTGTCACACTCTCATTGTAATCCATCCGTTGAAGACTGAAGCCTGGTAGTCGAAAGCTCGTAATAATAAATAAATATTTAAAACCAGAGGCAGAGAACGTCTATGAACTTATTAAAAATTCAACCACATATATCATGCCAAACCACATATATAGTTTTGTGTGACGAGAAATTAGCTCCTATGTAACTAATTTTTCTGACAAGTGAAAGAGAAGCTTTCCTAAACAAGCTATAGATGGTCTATAATAGACCATTTGCAGAATTACTGCATGGCCTTCGTACAATCGGCCTTTGAAGTATTTCTAAATTAACGTTTCTTTTTATGCACTCAGTCTCGACTTCATTATTTGATTTCTTTTGAATTTTATTCAGTCTCACCTAATGTTTGACGCTTCTGTATGTTTTCAGGAAAATGAAGTCGAGGCCATGCAATATACTACACTGCAAAATAAAATTGTAAACTGTTCATATTCACTACAGAAATGGCCACCATGTGGTTCGCATTCCCATCGTTCATTGGGGCCCGAGCCGCCTCGGTAACCGATAGATTTTCAACAACTGTTATTTAATGCGAAGTTTTGACCACTATTCGTATTTAGCAATTACTCCGGAGGTAGATAGTGCTTTTCAGGCAATTTGATTGGTTGCCCGGAACAAAAACAAAATGCACATGGCGCCTCGTTTCGTTCCGATTTAATAGAGACGAGCACATTTTTGTACGAAACGAAGCTGTAGTTTCGCCAAACACGAAGAAAGAGACAAAGTTTTGTTTAACAGTGTGTAGAAGTAATCTTTAAAGCTATTTCTAATGAATAAAAATGATAAAAGCGTGTAAATACTGCTTTGTTACTCAACTATCACGGGAGCTGAAGTACAAAATTGTTTTAAATTTAAAGGTCTTTAAAATATTTTAGTTGCTTTTTGGTCATTTTTGTTTTCTTGTGGTACATGCTAAAACAACTCCAAGGATTGGTCTTTGGTGAATAATTGTTAAATATCGCAGAGCCAGAGCGCGTCAGAGGCAAAAAATTGACACCCAAAGGCAAACCCCATGTTTCAGATCTCGTGAAATGATACAAAACACATTCCTTTTGAGAGAAGTGCCGACTGTTTACATTTTGATTATATATGTTGATTTTTCACGCAGTTTAAAAGCATATCTTATGTAAACACATAGCAAACCCTTGCCATCGAGAGTTATCTGGAAAACTGTTGAATATTTTGATCGCGATGATCGAAAAGCAACGCTCGTTTTGGTAAATTTCCCGACTCGCCGATTTTGCATGGCGAAATTGAGTGGCTAAAAACATGTTACAAAACTGGAAGTTTACAAACTCGACTCATACAATGCCACACGTTTCCCAAATAGCAACAAGCATTTGGGCCATTGTTCGACGGAAAATTGGAAAAGCATTTAAATCCTAGTAATGATGGAAAAATGCGATGGGAAAATGCGATGGAAAAATTGGACATTTTTGATCGCAATGAAGGTGTCAAATGACAGCTAAAAGCAGATCTTTATAAATACGAAAAGAGAAAAGTATAAACGCAATAATTCACGCACGATATAACATGTCAAAATTGGATTACTTTTTTTTATACTCACTGTATGACCGCATCTTGTATGTGATGTACTACTTGCCCTCTTGTGAGCGAACTGGGACGAAAAGGTTTAAAATAACAATTTTTATTTTCGGAGTACTGTGTCCTACGTCTCGAAACAACACTAATGCAGCGCACCACTGAATGTAGCGCTAATTGGCAAGCTGGGATAAGCGAAACCGTATGAGCTTGCATCCTATGCTTACTGTTAAATCCCTTTTCTTGTATATCCGGACTAATTTTACAGTTTACAATAGCCGGTCAAGGATTAATAAAGTCTGCTTCATGTTATTTCTTAATCGGAGTTTCCGAATAGGTCACCGACATTGTATATGAACTATGAATTATTTGTTCAAGGAACTAAGTCTAAGATTTAATGTTGAATTTTAAAACAAGGATATAGCAATAGAGGATTCCAGCGGCTATAGACTAAATTTTGATCTATGCAAGAACAAAATCCATCACCACAGCTAGAAAGGGCATATAATAAAATTAGTAATATTGCAAATTTTGGCCGCGAAATGTTGTAAAATGCGGGAAATATAGCCCTGCGAAATTTGCAAATTTTGTGTTAATTTGTATTACACGCGGGGAAATGCGCCACATTTGGGCCGAAAGTGGTTCATTTTCCCGTGCGCAATACAAATTACTGATACAAAATTTGCAAATTTCGCAGGGCTATATTTTCCGCATTTTACAACATTTCGCAACCAAACTTTGCAGTTTTACTAATTTTAACACGTTCTTTCTAGCTGTGGTGATGAATTTTGTTCTTCCTTCCTAGGTCAAAATCTAGTCTATATCATTCATTCAGCGGTCGGATTGAATTAGGCTATCGTTGATTTTGATATTTTTTTCTTTTCTATATAACACAACAAAACTTCAGATTGACAGCGATTCAACTGCCTGAAAAATACACAAATATATTTACTTGAATTCCTCCGAATTCGCAGCTTTAGGCCACATAAAAAAAATAGTTGGTTAGCGTCCCCGCCCGCCCACAAAAAAGGCCCCGCTCAAGATTTTTTTAAATTTTTTATTTAAAAAAAAACCCAACTTTTATTGATCAACGGGCTCTAATGTATGTAGTATTTCTGTTGACTGTAGTCAATTGTGTTAATAATTTGCGAAATTGCGTGCGAAAATGACGGTATGAATCATATTTTGAAATATATAAAAAAATATCTGTACTGCGCAAGAAAATCCAGTTTCGGACCTAACAGTGAGTAAAACCAAGGCGTTAAAAATTAGTAAAAATTAAAAAAAAGCGCCCGCCCGCTCACTTTTTGGCAAAAGCTAAGGACGCTAACCAACTATTTTTTTGTATGTGGCCTTAATCTGCTCGGTTATTATCAAAGCTCGCGATCTCGAGTTTTCTATAATACCGTCTAGTTATATCCGTAGGCTGTATAAGCGCACTTTAGTTTATCTTTGGTCTGACAATAATCAAATACATACAGCAAATAAGCGATTATATATTGTCATGAAATTCACGATATCTCAAATAAATCGTCCATAGCATATGAGGTATTAGAAACAAAGACGAAGGACTTATGAGGCAAAATTTCAGTTGCAAAAATTTAAAGTCAGTAGTGACTATACTGCCATGATGTGAACATTTGTAAAGTTGTCTACCAGTCATGCACTATCTGCATGCTTTCATTGAGGTAACTTTAATTCATATAGCTATTATTATACATTGAAAAATTACGTATAAACACATTAAAACAATTTATAAACTACATTTTTTTTCACTTTTGTATTTTACATACGACATTGAATTTATTTACAAATGAATTTATATATGTACAATTGACAATACTAGAGTTATTTAAATTTCTACACGAAATTAACAAAACAGTTTAACTAAGCAGCCAAGATAACAGGTATATAACACTGAGCAATACAAAATCGCGATGGTTAAAATTTTAATGTCGCGTTTTTGATTACAACATAAACACTGCAAACCTCATGGGCTCCTTAATTGAATTAACAATGCTGATTAGAAAAGCATCATGATCGATTTTCCAAATGCAAATGTTTACTTGTAAATTACTGCCAGCCGACCCTTGTACACTCAATAGCGTTGGCCTGGCTAAGTTGGAATAAATTGCGCATCGATGTCTAATATGACCTAATTAGAATATCTGGCGCATTTATACTTCTTGGCTGAGATCAGAATTGTGCCGATCATTGAGCATTGGTAAATCTTAAGAATATACAAAGTACCCTAAACATATGTTAAAAGAATGCAAATTTTCAAATTAATGGATTTGCGCATTATTGTAGCAGAACTAATTTGCAAATTATGCGCAAGTAAATAAACACGAAATTACAATTGCGCAAATTGATATTAAAGATATATCGTACCAAATCTATTTTGTTTTAATTGTAAAGAAATTATTGTGAACTAGAAATGTAATCATTATGTTAGTAAAGCTTTAGCTTAATGCTATAATGACTGCATTCCAGTTGTTAAAAGCTTGTCTTAAAATCGACCGCAAAGACGATAGCTTGTGAAAATACTCCTCGCAAAAATAACAAAATCATAGCCTACTTAGTACTTGCAGCGCTAAAAATAGCGGGAAATGTCTCGCTTATTCATATTAAAGAAACATTAGTCGCCAAGTTACACTGTCCCAAATAATGTAAGTTCAATTTGATTTACTGTTTTATTACGAGAGCGAATTTTGAGATATACATGCAATGTCTGACTGCAGTCGGGGCTCGCATAATTTCAAATGTGAATTAAACTTTTTCGAATCTAGCAAAATAGCTAAACTGAGCATAAAGCGCACATGAGCATAAACAGGAATTGAGAGAATTTAGACCATTTTACCTTTAGGACATGCAAAGATGAAGCGGACAGAATTTTTTTTGAAATACTTTAAGCCGTTTTGTTTCCATTTGCTTATGCCGCTTAGAGGTTTGTGTTTTAAACTTGGGCTTTTGTCGACGTTTAATATGTCGCGTGTGTCACTGCGTTTCCGTTGTTTATCTCATATACCCTATGCTTATCTCTCATACCAGGCTTCATTCATATACTATGTACAAAGTACAAATTATGTGTGAAAATTACTCTGCCATGAAAAGTGCCGAGTTCTATCAGTGACATAAGACAAACCACAAAAGATCAATTAGATCATAGACCTGGGTCAAAATAAATATGGCCAAATTCATTGTTTCGACCTCATTTGCATTCGGCTGTACCACTGGTCACAGCATAAAAACTCGACATTTGAACTAGGCCTTTGTATATTGACATGGAACAACAGCACCACACACAAAAGTGTTTGAATACCAAAACAAATATATTTTGATTTGAAAATCTGGACACAAGCCAGAACTCTACGACAATTTACATAAATAAACGGTTACATTATCACTACAACACTACCTTAAAATCTTTGGCAGTTGCTAGAAAAAAGACTGGCATAGAGTCCTCCATTGTATAAGTTTTTCATAAACTCCGAAGGTGAAAATTGGTTTGCAGAAGCGGCCACGAGATTAGTTCTCAGATTAGCAGTCTGCGGATTAGCAATTCTTTCTAGAAGAAACGGCGAAGCCGGATGGATAGACTCGACTGTTTGCGCCTCAGATTGTTCAATTTGGCCTCTCTTCATTTCGTAAATTGGATAAGATTTTTCAACTTCTGTATCGTGTGAGGATAGTAGATTTTTGATGCTAAATGAATGCTCGGCGCTCTGTTTCGTGTTGTGTTCAGAATGTTTAGTCTTACTCGGACTGCTGGGTGGTGTAAGCAAAGTTGCTGATAGTTTTTTAGTCGGGATTCTTTCCTCGTTGTCGGCTTTAATTAACCTTTCCTCGCCACATTTCGAGCTGCTTATCTCCGTGTCAGAAATATCGTCGTTAAGACCTTTCTCGTCCTTGCCTGTTGCGCTATTTATCTTGTTAGGTCGTCTTCTGCGTCGCCTGTAGTTGCCATTATCAAACATATTTTCACAGTCCGATTTTAAAGACCAGTAACACCCCTTCCCCGGGTCAGCTTTGTCCCTTTGCACTTTGACGAAGCATTCGTTTAAAGACAAATTATGTCTGATGCTATTCTGCCATCCTCGCTTGTTGTACCGATAGTATGGAAAATTTTTCATGATGAATTGATAGATAGCGTTCAAAGTGATCTTCTGCTCTGGGGCCTGTTTTATGGCCATTGAGATGAGAGCAATATACGAGTATGGAGGTTTGGGATAAGGTTGAACTTCCCCAAAACATATCGGAGTAGATAGGTTTCCATATGAACTGCCAAATGTTGTTCCCAAATACGGATGGTACGTCGAACCTCTTATACAAGGATCCACACTTGCGTTCGGGAAGTAACCCCAATACGACGATGCTTGCGTAATGTTGTACATAACGATGTACTTAAAATTTTTGCGAGACACCGAGTTTAAATCCTGTCTTTAGACTTTATTTTTCCGAGAGAGACACTTGTCTCGGAAGGCTTGAGTATTCAGAATGCACTTGAGAATCCAGCTATCTCGTTATATACGCGCAGCTCATCAGCATAAAACGCGCCCTGCATGTGACGTGGCCGGCCACCCAGCTCGATGACATGTTTGAGTTGATAGATTTCCTAAACGATATCGTTATTAAGCTATGTTTATACATACGGACAACGAATTGCCCTCTGACCACACAAGAATGTCTCGCTTTGTCAACGCTGTTTAATGAAACCGTGTACTGAAATCATCAAGCAAACATCAACCGTCGCGCGCACGAGCGCAAAATCGAGAAATGTATATAATCTGCGCAAATTCGAAAATTTTGTATAAAATGCGCAAAACAATAAAAAATGTATAAAATGCGCGTCGCCGCAAAATTAATCCGCGCAACACGGCGGAAAACAACATAGAGAAACATTTTGTTTATCTTAAGGATTGTATTGTCGTATTGTCTTTGCCCTCGTAGGTTCCGACGGGAAACACAGCAAGTCTTATCATCCCAACCAGTTTTCTAAATATTTATATTATTCTCTGGTTATCCCTCAGTCACTTTGACACGTTTGTTTATTTTAATCATTTAGCAACAGTGTGTGAGTTTGCGCGTTTATCCAATTATAAGCTCGATTGTAAGTGCGCAAATCAAACATCAGCGCGGAAATCGCGCGTGTTTGCGAAAACTCGCTACAAGGGAGCCACCACTTTTCAAAAGTCGCAGACAGAAACGAACCTGTTATTCGTAGCTAGCTTTTCAAAACAGATCTGAAAAAGGTCAAGGGTACCGTTTTTTATTGCGAAAAATAAACAGTGTGGTTTTAAGCGATAATGTAGAATAGTTTATACATTGTACAAGTGGCTTTAAATCATGTAAAAAAGTCGTTTGATCCGTCAATAAAATATTGAAAATATTGGTCTTAACTCTTAAATCGCTGATAGAGAAATCTTAGCGACGTTTTTACACATTAGCAACCATAATAAACATTTTAATGACAAGTCGTGCTTAATATAATAAATCTATTCGCATTTTTATCAAAATTTATTATCGAAACTATTTTATCGTTGGATGTTTGTGATGTTACTCTGAGTGTGCATCCACACCGGGCAAGCTGAAAAGTTTACCTGACCTCGGTGGGAATCGAACCCACGACCTTTGAGAATCGAACCTCGCGACCTATTCCAAAAACTGCGAAACGAAAATTTCTACTGTCTAGTAATAGTCCGCGTTATAGCCTGCCTACAACTAAGCTACAGAGTCCGGTTGTCAAGCTCTAACCACAAGGTCATGTGTATATACTAAGGTAGTGGCAATGTACGTACGGTGTGATGGGGAAATATCAGGACTCGATAGAAGTGACCGATGGAGGGTTTTGTAGATGGAAATTTCCAGTGTATATTATATAAAATTGCAGAGGCGTAGGTTCGATTCCAACCAGAGGGCCATTTTTCACAACTACTCCTGGTTAAGTCTAATAAATGTATAAAATGTTCACTAAAAATTTCCATCTACCAAAACCATTCAACAATTAATTCTACTCGAGTGAGATACGCAAACTCCTTGACTACAACTAAAGAGTATTTTGGGTCGTGACTGAACTAAACACTGCAGGACATTGTCGATTTGTTTCCCACATCAAGGCAAGGTTTGTTGCTTCAGTAAACTATCATGAACAGGCGTTGGCTGTGTGTAGCAGGACACTTGTGCTTGTGATGGTTGCCGCCAGAACGCTGTGCGATGTTTGCAACAAGATAACAAAACATTGCCCAATTAATTTCCTCTCTCACAACTGATAATAAGCTTTGCTGACAATACGTTTGGCTCGCTTCACATCTGGCATTAATTCAACATGAAGTTTATATAGTGTAACAAGCGAGCTGCCCCCATTAAAGATCTATTTTGGTACCGAGTATTTCTACCGTAGGTGAGTTTGTACTTTGATTTATTCTGAAGTGCCATATCCGCTGTTTGTTTTAAACATAGCAGGGCATGAAACCACTCGTTGGGCAATCATGGTCTCAATTTTGGAACAGTCAGCCACACATTGAGTGTGGCCGTGATATGAATCAGCGCTGGACTGACGCCTTCCTGAAACAAATATAAAAAATTTGCGAATATGACGCGTAGACGGCAAGGTGCATTTTATGCAAATACGGAGCGCAAATACGACCCAGGTTTACAGACGCTAAGGAAGGAAACTGTGCGCATCTTATGCGCAGATCTCTGCGCGCAAAATGTAAATCAGTTGAAATCGTGAAACTGAGAAGACCGAGATTGAAGTAATTTAAATACACTGCGCAAAGAAGGGCAAATAAACAAAATTAAAGTATTTAAATAAGTTGCGCAGATATAAGATAAGAAAAATCGTTTCATAAATTGCCTAAACAAAGGCTAAAGAAAGAAGTGCGCAAAAAGGAAACCAATTTGAATAAATTGCGCAAAGAAAATAATTTAAATATATTGCGCAAAAATAGGCCACGTGTACGTCAACAAGATATCAGTTAATCGAACGTCAAGCGAAGCAAAGGACAGTGCTTGATATTCACATCAATGTCTGGAGCTGTGCCCATATGCACTAGAAAGATAAAACAATGTGTATCAGTGTATGTAAGGATGAATGGATGATGTCAAACCAATGCTGAAAAGCTTGTCAAAATGAAATACGACACATTAAAAGCGTACGTACTGTACGCTGTGTATTTATGTAGTAAAATGTCGCCATGCCAGTTACACATCGTATAATCGGCAAATTGTAGTTTCAGTATATTAAAAAAAATATCGTTCAATGTTTACTTATAAGTTTTAGTGCCCTTTCTTAGGCGACCAAAAGATAATCCTGTTTTTTTTCATGTTTGTTTATCACAACTCAGTTGTGAAAAAAATCTCCCGTAAAGATGGAAAAAATTTGGAAATCTGTGTTGTTCACTCACATGCGCGAAGCATTGCAGCCAGTAGTTTCCTATTGGATGCTGTATCCCCTTGTTACATTTAATGTAGGTATACTTTTGTGGCCCCGGTTGATTCTATTTCATAGTTTCAGTTGCTCAGAGGAGATGACCAGGTCGCAATCTAATCCGGGATGGTTTAAGCTCGTTTCAAAGAAGCCGCAAATCGCTGCCGCACTAAAATCTTCGCACTTGGCAGTATTGACAAGGATTAAATATGTATTCTGTTTGTGCAATGTCATGTAGAAAAGCACCGTTTGGTAGTTTAGCGGCAATTTAAACTCGTTAAGTCGATATAATCGCAGATTTAATACGCTTTCATTGTTCGTCATTCACAACTGCCCAGGCGGATTAATAGAGATTGCATGCTTTTTGTTTTACTGTGTGCAAAGGCCATGGAAGCATTTTAAAAGTAATGTGTGTGCGGAGAGGGGGAGGGGAGGGTGGAGGGCAGTTTAACCGCAAAAAAGGGGCACCCATCTTACAGGGGAATTATCAGTGGGACTAACATGAGAAAAATAAATTCATAAAACTTTGCCATAATTTCAGCCTAAATATTGTTATAAAATCAGGAGTGTATGCGCTGCTAGCAAGTGCAGTAAAATCCCGCGTATAAGAACGTACAATATTTTCCAGTTCAGATAAGAATATTAAGTTGTATTTCATGACTCTAATACACTCTATAAAAATTACACTTAATTATTATTGGGATCTTTCCAAATTTGACGTCCAGGTGCATTTTATGCAAATTACTGGCTGAATTGGTTCGGATAAAAATGGGTATCTGGATGGTTAGTTTCAAGATCATGTAGTGTAGGTTCTTAATCTGCTCGGTTCTTCATGATGCGGGGTTGTACTGTAGGAACAAAATTGGATTCATCCCAACACTGTCGGAGGAAAATCACCATCACGGAGATTCAATACATCGGTTCCCATGGAAACTGATGTCCAAAAATTACAGCAACCCCTTCGGACATCGCCCACTGAGTGGTTATAAGCTGGCGTGCTCCCAAGAACCAGGACAGGCCAGGATGCACCCTGGTTTGGTCTAGCGCAATTTAGATCTCAAGGCCATCAAGACAAATTGACCTAAGCCAAGGTTCAGACTAGTAACTGCTTGCCTAATTTATCCAGCTACGTACACATTAAGAGGCAATTTTTTTCAATGTCACGTATTTGCAATGAAAAGTGTTCAAAACCTAGCTAGCTTTATTATTCTCTAGTTTATAGAGTTAGCTACCTTTTTAAATGCATCTGCCGGTTGAGAAACATAAAATAATAGTTAACAAGACTAGAACATTCGTATTTTTCAACAATTTAAAATAAATGAATTGATATTTGGCGAGAAATGTAAATCAGCATGATATTGCATCAGCTATACACAAACTTCTTCACGCAGATGATTTCTTTTGCGTTTCCTTCATTTTCACTAGTTATAGTTAAAATTAAACATGTAATTGTTGTCGTTTTAAAAATAAATATATTATATGTTATCACGATTCAACATCTTTGCTTAGGTTTGTTTTAAAAAAGCGTTCTGTACATAAAATCTCGAACAAAAACAATATTGACCTTACTTATCATCGTGATCAGCTTCAGATGTATCATACTTTTGGTTTATATTACTGATTATTTGCCAAATTAACTGTATGCATGCAGTACTAAAATAACATAGTTGTGTGATGTGGACAAATGATAAATTATATATGCTTAGGCTTAGTCTTCCCTGTCTGATCCTGGTAAGCGCGCTGCTCATTCTGTGACTTTCATCCTTCCGCGCAATTCAGCTCTCATCTCTTGTGAGAGTTGATGGAAAAGTTGGCAATCAGTATAATTGTTACAGGGGACATTTCACGCTCTAGATTAACAAAATAAAGGTTTGATGAGTATTTTAACTATACTGGGAAAACATTAAGAACAGCTAACCAGGGTCGTGCGACTGCCAATAAATAAGAATGACAGAAAAACTACAACTATCGACCCTCCAGCCCGCAGAAATCCTTTGCCGAGGGGTAAATACTAATTCCGATAATAAATATACGATAAAAGGTAAACTCAAGATATATTTTTCAAACTTTCACATTCAGTTGACATGTGTTTAAACCCTTAAAGTTAAACTGTTTTCTTTGAGTCACAATGTTGTTTCATTTCAAACAATCAAAATACAGTGATAAGATTACATTATTTTCCTTTGTGACTGTTTGTTGAGAGTTGTTATTTTAAGAAACATAGAGTATAGATAGAGACGCGATAGAGATCACAGTTTGAGCTTAAGCCATGTTTGAATTCTCGCCGTGACATTGATAAAAACCTCTCCTAGAGTGTTCTGCGATAAATAACATATGTTTTAAACTTCTGGTAATGCGAGGCCATCTTTTAACGGTCCAGTGTTACTGAGGAGGAAACCGAAATTAAAAATATGCAGTGCTTCGTACAGTAAAAGGAAGCACTTTTCTCAGTTCAGCACTTTTCTCATGTCCAACACCAATCCGACATTATAGCTCGGGACAAAATCTTCGTTCATTTTAGGCCGGTATAGTTTCAGCAAGATTTTAGTTGTTTAACACACTTTTCGGGGGTATTAAATGATTTAAATCACTATAATAAACTCTTATGGTAAATCTTCAAAATTCGGTACATTAAAGAAACGAGGTCAATTCGCAATATATGCTAATGTTGTTCGCCTGGGTTTGCTGTGGATTACAACCATAATTACAACCCAGTTTCCCTTATCTCTTGCGCGGCCAAGACGCCATATTGTTTGCGTTGCTTAGAGAATTCAAACAAAAAAAGTTGTTTATAAATTTATATCATGCAGCTTTCGAGGCTTTTGTCGAACATATGACATGAAATTGATATAAAAATGACACAAGCACTTGACTGAATGTTTGGAAAACCGGGATATTGACCAAAACTTAAGAAATTATGCAAGCTTCTCGGAGGAGAGTGCAAACTGCGGTCGATAGAAACGAGTCGTCTCAAAGTTTTCGATCAAGAAACGGCAAAGAAGCGCCAAAGAGAGCAACCTCAGCAGCATGGGAGGACGTTCTTTCATCCACAAGTCCAATCCGTGGCCGAAGTTTTGAAAATTTAGCACAAAACTGGAGAAGTTCGTCTCGAAAGGATGTTTACGACACGGACAGCGATGTGGAATTAGATGGAGAACGGTCAATGGGGTTGAGTAGATCGTCCATGTCTGTTGGCTTGAACAAGTCCTTCCCTTGGGGAAATAAAAGCGAAATGAATGTACAAGATTATCCCAAACAGAGTCGATCCTCTAGTCCGCTTCGATCGTATTCAAAATTCGATCAAAGTTACAATGAGTTTTTAAGCTCAAGTAGATTAATTCATAATACCTCTAATCCTGACCAGCAAAGCATGTCTGAGTTTCTTATTGAAAAAATCAAAAATGGAAATTATGTCGATTTCGCTGATTTCTTACCGCATAATATACTAGAGTATACGGCATGGGACAACAAGCACGTTTCTCGGACCACGGATGGGTCGTCGGCACCCAAGGTGACCGATTTTGGTGAATGGATCCAATGTATGATGGTATATATTTCGATTCTATGTCAAGAATATCCTGAGCGAATCACAGACCTTTTGGGTTACGTGACGAACGTTGCCATGCTGTATCAAGAAAGTGACGAAAAAGGGGCGTGGCTAAGGTACGACGAAGCGTTCCGACGGAAGGCCTCGTTAAGAAGGTTAACGACCTGGTCTAAGTGGGATAAGGAGTTATGGGTGTTAGCTTCGTCAAGCGAGGCAAGACGAAGCGTTAATTGCAAGTCATGTCTCACATCTATGCATGACGAGGAAAGTTGTCCATTTTCGCGACAAGCTGTCGAGTTTGATCGACTTAGAAAAGCTCAAGGTCAGGAAGGCGAAAGGTAATCTTATTTCCATGTTTATAATATTTACCTTGAATAGTGATTTGAAAATATAATTATTGTTTTCTCATAGGAAAGAACATTTAAGTCCAAAACAGTCAACCAGTAACACAAGGTTGAGTCAAAAAATGCCCAAAGAAACTCTAGAACTAAAGTTTGCATTTGGGTGAGTATTAAAATGTGCACATTTGGGTGAGTATTAAAATGGTCCCTGCTTTGCGGGAACCACATTGTGTAATTACTGTTCTGTTAAATTTTTCTAGTTACCATGGTTATGATGCGTGCAATAATGTATTTTATACGGCGTCAGACGACATAGTATTCCACACCGCGGCTTTAGGAGTGTGCTATAACCGCAAGACACATGAACAACGTTTCTACAAAGGACATACTGATGATATACTTTGTCTTACCGTTCATGATGATAAAGATTATGTTGCGACAGGACAGGTAATGTACCGTATCTCCACACCGCCAGCAGCACCGCTCCCTGGAAATTTTTAACAAACTATCTTTGCAAGAAATTTTCTTACAACTGGAATGCCAAATAATTTACGTATTGTAAAAATTCCAAAAGCGAGATTGTGGCACCATACATTCTCTGAAGTCTACATATGCAGGAAGTTAATTGACTTTCACAGAAAATTTTCATTTTTAGTGCAGAGTTTCTTTGAAACTGTGCACTATTGTGATGACTGGGAAAATTCACATCAGTCAGTCAGTCAATCAGTCATAGAGTTAACTTTCCGGGGGGTGTATTATATGTATACGATTTATGTTTGTAGTGATTTATTGTGCTTTGAAGGTTATTTAGGCAATTTCAGTTGTTTTATTTACATATTTTTTGTTCTTTTGCCAAGTTCACAAAAATTTCGAGGAATCGTTGTCGTTATTGTAAATTTTTGTAAATTTTATAACATTCGCTTCTCACGTTGTGTGAAGGATCTTTCCCCCGGAAAACCCATTTTTTTCTTTAGCAACACAAATGCGCATGCGCTATCAAGCCGTATATAACGATGGCGTAATGATGCTAGGAAGGAGCGCTGGAGCGACACAGTGTTGTTTTCAAATTATAAACATTTTAGATGTGAATATTGAGTAAATCTTTGAGAATCTACGCAATATATAAATCGATGTTATGCATTACGGACATTCAATTAAAGATCGATATTATTTTGAGGGTATATTCATTGTGCAGAGCTAGGAAGCAGCGAGACAG